>CM064551.1:4208666-4371166 GCA_032716605.1 Paralithodes platypus
TCAGCTGTTCTTTGATGTAAATATATTCATACAACACCAGATATTCAGTAGGCAGAAAGCAACTCATATAGTGCAAACACTACTTTCGAGTACAAAAAGCTACATTACTTAATTTTCATAATATTCTGGTTATCGTTAGACGATTTTCTTTGGTTTATAATCTACCGCTACAACTCACATTGGTAAATATGATCTCAATTATAGGTTTGACTCCTGTAAGGAGATAAAGAAAACCTAATATTTAGTAGTGGCCCCGTAATCATTGACGAACATGCCTATTACATAAGGCATCCTCTTCAAACACTAATCCGCCGTAGTTTTGAATCTACCGCGCAGAGCATTTAAAAACTGAGGAGCCTTCATCATGAGCGCACGCGACCTCACTCATGGCTTCAGTCATTATGAATTGGGTTCTCACTACGAAAAAACTTCGTAAAAAATAAAAACAAAAAGAAAATAAGAATAACTATCCAATAAGCTTTCCATCATATCGTGGATGTACTTGTGTGGATTTCTGACCAGACGCTGATTCAGGCGTCATTCTTCCTTCACTGACATATCAAGTAAACCAAAATCCTTAATACATCAACGAATGGGAAGGGGACGGTCGGGAGGGCCCAGTCGTCAATGATTACGGGGCCACTACTAAATATTAGGTTTTCTTTATCTCCTTACAGGAGTCAAACCTATAATTTATTAGTGGCCCCTCCATCATTGACGAACATGCCTGATTTCTAAGACTGGAGGGCGACATTCGTAATCATATCATAACTCTAGAAAAGCAGATAATAAAAACAACCACATAGTATTCTTACTTTGAAAATATATTTAACAACGGCGTAGCCGAAAAAATACAAGAAAAAGGGGGTTCAGGCAGGTGCGTGCTTCAAAGAAGCCTGCCTGACAAAAAATGGGTAACCCTGAAGATTCTGAACACAGATATGTAGTTACAAAGGCACCCCACTCAACGAGTGGTGACAAAAAATAACAAGTTATCAGTTTATATGTGCACATAATAAACCCCAACATAAACTTGGAGATAAATTGCAAAGGAACTCCATTATTCTAAAATTAAATTGCTTTCGCAGCTAAACTACTCTAACAACACCGTTGTTTTGTACTTAACATTGTACTAGCACAATTTCTCACTGAGAAATTTTCATATCACATTTTAACCTTAACACCTTACGAGCGGCCTATGCGGTTTATTTATGTGTACCGCCCAGCGGGGTGTTTTTAGCCAAAATAGGGCTGTTTACGTGATCATTTTCATGCCTAAATAAGACCCATAACGTAAAACAAGTATCTATCCCTGAAAGGGCATAAACAGAGCTTTCGAATGACACCATAACGATCCTTGTATGATGGATAGTTTTCTTGCAATAACCGTGCAACGCGAGTGCAAAAAGCAGGTAATTCGGTACTTTCGGTACATAATTGAGTATGTAGCGAGTGAGAGAGGGAGGAGGGAGCTGAGATTTGTGTCAGTAGGTTCGCCGCGGTGGTCTGGAGCAGTCATACGCTCGCTAGTCTCCTGCCACCACTTGTCTCTCTCTCTCAGCCACATTACGTGCTGAAATTGCCACTCGAGTTATGTCGAGCGCCGCCACATAGTCCAGCTTTATTTAACTCGACTTATGTTGCTCGCCGCTAATTAAGGGTTAAATTGTATCACAGCTCTCATACTCCGGCGGGGTCTAGGGTGTCCTATGTCAACTGACTGCACCCCCCCCCCCTTTCCCGTGAAAGTAAACAAAAGTGACTGCAGGGCCACCTAGACCCTCTGCCTCAAAGCTATACATGGTAAGGAAGGTTTGTCTAGAGCAACTGACAAGTATCTAGACAGAAACGTATGATTAGACGCCCACAACTGTGTGGACGCTATGTCTTCAACTGAAAAATTTCAGGAAACGTAAAGAGGCTGCCCATTTGCGTAAATCGTGGGCCCGACCCACAACGCCGGGATTACTTTCTTTAATGACTTCTACCAGAAGAGAGGCTAATCGCCGTTTAAGTAAGCGTTTACCCGTACTTGCTACCCATAAAGCACCTTGGGGGTTTTGAGGAGCTACTCTCAAATATTTGGTTAGAGCTTGTACTGGACATAAATTATGATGCACCTTTCCCCTTTTTAACGCCGGCACCGTGAACTCAGAAAACACGTGTGCACTATGCTCATTCTTGGCTACAAAACCTGGGGATGGTGCAATGGAAATACATTCATTAAGTCTACCAAACCTAAGACAATTAGGCGTGTTGCTCATCGCCGCCAGCTCAGACACTCTGTTTCCGGTGGCCAAAGCCAAAAGGAAAACCGCCTTTTTTAAGAGTAATGCAAAGTCTGCAGTATTTTGGTACAGACGAGAGTGAAGCAAAGACAAAGCTTTGTCCAGAGACCAAGTAGGCATGAGCTGACGGGGAGGTGGGCGGAGTTTAAAACATGCTCTCATAAAACCTGTTTCCTCCGCTACCGGTATGGAAAGACCCGTAAGGTCTAAAAAGGGCACTCTAATCGCAGTTAAGTGATTTTTTAATGTTACCACAGATAAACGTTTCTGCTCAAACAGATAATTCAAATAATTAAAAACTAATGCCACTGAGGGTACAGTTTGTTCTGTCCTAACGATCCAAGAAGTAAAGGCTTGCCAATGTGATTGATACTGTCGTTTTGTAGACTGAGTATATTGATTAAGTAATTTATTTGTCACATCTCTACCGTATGGTGCTAGCCACTTGGCCTCCTGAATGTCCATAATGCAAAAGTCAGCGAGGTCGCTAGGTTGCCAATCGTGTCTAAGTGGAAATACCCGACCGGGAGCGATACCGGGTCCGGGCACCACATTTTCAATTGCTGGTACCACAACTGCGCCGGCCACAGTGGCGCGATTAGCGAGACTAAGCCTCGATAATCTCGTAGTTTGTTCACTACGTGGCACATTAGTGACGCATCTGGCGGCGGAAACAGATAGATGGAGCTCCATCTGTTCCAGTCTGTCACTAGGGCGTCTGGCCCCCCTGCCGGCGTTTTCGCCTGGCGGGTGAGGTATAGAGGGAGTTTGTGAGTCTCCTCGGACGCAAAAAGATACACTTGTGGATGGGAGAGCTCTGCAATCATTAGGTTGAAAATGGGTTGCTTGAGCTCCCATTCTACTGTCGTGCTCTGTCTCCGGGACAGAGCGTCTGCCCAGACGTTCGCTACGCCTGGGAGATAAGATGCGTGAAGATAAATATCTAGACTGTTGGCTAGAGCAAAAATCTCTTCCGACACGTTTAGCAACTTCCTTGACCTCGTTGACCCTTGTTTCTGAATACAGTGGACTGCATTCAGATTGTCCATTCTGAAGGCCACCGACTTGCCCCGTAACGCCGGGCCGTGAGCCTGAAGGAAATACAAGGGGACTAGTAATTCTTTGACATTGGTGTGCGAGATTTCTAAGTGGGACCAAAGCCCCTGACCCTGGTGCCCCTGATTTGACTGAAATCCCCAACCTATTGTGCCTGACGCATCCGTGTCTACCCCTACCGTTGGTGGAGGAGAGGTCCATGACATTATTGAGTGCAATGTTTCCTTCTTCGCCCAGACCGCTAGTAAGGTGTGGATTAATTTCGGGATGGGCCATAATTTTCCCGCCGGTAAGAGCGGGAAATATTTGTTGCCTTCCAATATTAATCGTTTTACTTTCAACCGGCCCAACTTGACAGTTAGTTGAATCCAGTTGAGAGAGCCGACCAGAGACTCCCAGACCCTTCGCGTCGTAGTCAGACTGTGAAGAAACCTGAACAGTTTCCTGCGAAACCTCTTGCGATTGTCCACACTCTGACTCAGAGTGAGAGCGGCGGTGTCCCAGACCAGCCCTATCCACTGAATTACTCGTGAGGGAACAAGGTTTGACTTTACCAGATTTACCTTGAAGCCTAGAGTTTTGACATGATTTAAAATGATATTGACATGTTTTATGCATAATTGTTGTGTCTCTGCCACCACCAGCCAGTCGTCCAGATACCACAACACTCTGATCCCTTGTTTTAACAATGGCATCAGGGCTTGCCGGACTAGTTTTGTGAATAATCGAGGTGCCAGGTTCAAGCCGAACGGCATCCTCTGAAAAACAAAATTTTGGTGCCTGATCCGTAAGGCCAAAAACCTTTGAAATCTTTTGTTGACCGATACGTGCCAATAGGCGTCTGTCAGGTCTAGTGAACACATCCAACCTCCCGGCGGAAGTGTTAGCCTGATTTGGTGTACTGTTAACATTCTGAAAGATTCGTTGTGAATGTGAAGATTCAGATAAGACAGGTCTACGACCGGCCTCATCTGAACACTGTCCCTTTTGGGAACCAAAAATAGTTTGGACGTGAATACAGGGTAATTTGGGGGGACCGGGATGATGACATTCTTGGCAATCATTTCCTGGGCTAGTGACGCCACCTCTAAAGAAACAAAATTCGACGTTGTCGGCTGACGTAATCGAGGTCGCCGGAGCCACTGCCAAGTGATGCCTTTGCGTGCCACCATCCGTGCCCAAGTGTTTAACGGCCATGCTTGGTGACACGTTCGGAACGACCCAGTTAGCAGACAAGGGTTCGCCGGCTGTACTACCCTCGGTTGCTCCGGCCTTAAGGTAGGCGCCGGGAGTGAGAGAGACTTTAGTTTTTTGATGGTGGGGTTGGTGCTGGCCGCTTCGCCGGCTGGCTGGTGTTGGCCGAAGACTGGCCCTGACCTGGTTTATTTTGGCCGCGTCCTCTCTGACCTGAAAACCTACTCTGTCTATGCCTGTACTGACCCTGGGGGGAGTGGGAGGACTTAGGCGGAAGAAAAGGTTTAGATCCCCCTGGCTGAGCTTTAGTAGGAGGCCTGGGTTTGGGGAAGTTAAATGCAGGTTTCTTAGAAGGGGTGGGACTGTGCTTAATGGCCTGTGCCATATTGAACACCGTTCGCCATACTTCAGGGGACATTAAAGATGGAGTAAGTACTGGTGACATCACCACCTGGTTAGCAATGCGATCAGGTAGCTTGCGAACTAACGACATCCTAAGATCTTGTCGTGCTCGCACCGCCTCAAGCAAGGCGGTGCGTATGTCACCTAAGGATTGGATTGACGACTGAAGAATCAGTCGCCGGGATAACTCAACCGATCTTCGAGCATCCGCGTCTGCGATTGCCTGAGTGGACCATAGTAAAGACTTAGCCACCTGCTGAGATACTATGTACTGTGAAAACAGGCGAAAAGCTTTTCCCCGTAGCCTAAATTCTCTGTCTAGGTGAGTAGGGGTAGGTGTAGTGAACGGGTCCTTCAGTTCACAAAGATTAATCTTAGGGGCAGCTAGGAATGCAAACAAAGCTGCCGGGACTCCGCCGGCAGAACCCACCGGTTTGGAGAACCATGAATGTGTATCTTGAGGGATCTGGTGGGAAGATTTAGAAGTGAAAGTGGTTGCAAAGTTTTGAGCCTCTACCTCCCAATCCACCCAAGGTCCTGGACCCAACTGTCACACCTTCAAAACTGGATTAGCTGCGTCGTCTGTGACGGTCTGTAAATCTAGTTCAGGAGTAAGAGCTGACAGAGTCTTAATATCATTAAACCCATCCAGCTTAGACCAGTCTGAAAATAGTTTTAAAGCTGAGGCAGGGGGTAAAGCAGTCTTAGAAGCATACACAAAATAATCCTGGTGATAATAACTAGGTATAGCCTTGATGTTTACGTCCAGAACATTACCCAAGGCATCCATGGCCCTTAATTTCTTTGACTTGTTGCCCTGGATAAACCACTCACGCGGTACCGGGAGTTCCCCTGACAAGGTAGGTTGGGCAATCTCTAGTTTAGAGGGGTTCAAAAGAACCCATGACTCGTCTGGCCCATAAAGCAGGGGCATAGCTACCTTTCTAAGAGGCGCTTTGTCTAGAGGGGGTGGATTGACATCCGTTATGACCCTGACATTTGAAGTTGTCAATGCCGCCGTAGCAGGCTTAGTGCTCCTTGCAGGTGACAGAGTAGGAGGGTTAGGAATCTTAGATAAATCAATTGACGTCATCAGAGGCCGTACCGTAGAACTTGTCGGGGGAGCCCCCAAGTCCATTGTGGGGTTTTCCTGTTGTTGACCAAAAAATTTAGATAAAGCATGAGTAAGCAACCCATCAATTTCTTGTGCTGTAACAAACTGGTTTGATGAAGAACTTATAGGTGAATCATTATTATCCCGTGCGGCGTCCAAGCCTGAGCCTGACCCTTGTCCTTCCATATCCGAAATTATTGAAACTTCGTCTTTTTCCTCCCGATCCTCCTGAGAAGACCCCGCCGAGGCAGGGGTACCTTGTTTCCAAGATAAGTCTGGGATAGAGGATGGGATCGCCGCGTCCCTGTGGACGTCGGCTACTGTGTGACTCGTATGAGACGGACGTGGGTGGTCAGACCCTGGTTGAGCAAACCGCCAAACACCGAGGCCCTGGCCTACGCTCTCTTGAGAGTCTGAAACATTCTCAATTATTGACCCTCCTGAACTTTCCATTTCCAGGGTTAAAATATTAATTGGCAAATCCTCCTTAGGGACAGGCGCTGCACTGGACTCTGAGGCCGTAACACAAACTCTATCAGGTGTAGAGGTACGATGAGATGCACTAGACTTTGGGGAATGTCGAGAGGACTTCCGATGTGAATCCTTTTTGGAGGATTTATGGCTGTGGTGTGACCGCGAACTCGTCTTAGATCTGGAGGAATCTCCGCCGTGACCACTGGTGGAACCTTCCGTCTTACTCTTCTTACTCGCCGGTGAAGAGGCACGACTAGATGACTGGTGTCTGAGAGGTGACCTTGACCTAGATCTCGCCCGCGACGAGGAGGCGGATGCCGGGGGTGTAGGCTCTCTCGGGCGTTTAGGTGTAGTCGCAGACGATACAGAACCCTGACTAGTCTCCGTCGGCTTAATACTCGTGACTCTAGAGGAACGTTTAGGGGGAGGGTGTTCTGACAGCAATTTATCCCAAAGTGGGACGTTGTCACATTGAAGTGACTTATGCGCGACAATGGTAGTGTAGGCCGACATCTGTTGTCGAACCTCTCTCAACGCTACTGCCGCGGTCTTATCATTTTCACAAAGGACTTTAACAGCTAATTGAGAGCAAAAGGAACAATTATGCATAACCCAGAGACCCCTTGAACGGTCTAGACATTCAACACACCTCATGCAAAGGGTGTGTGCAAAAATAGGGATACCAGCACAAGTAGGGGTAATGCACAGGGCAAAAACTGGGGCCACGGTAGCCATGACAGAGACTGGTGGGTGAAAACTACCGCCGGGTCTGTATTGGTCCGCCGGAGCTCAGCTCTGGAAAAAAAGAAAATTTCCAGGAATTAATGCTCATAAGGTTAATCCAACATGTTCGCACACAAGTGTTAATAACCCGCCGGGTAACGAGATGCAAAGACACAACTAACACATCTCGCTACGCGGCGGGGTGTAAAAAGTCTAAACAAATCTTTTGCTAAAGAAAGTGAAGAATACCCTCTGATATAATGGTCCAGCATGGCACTTATAGTCTCTTAGAGGAGGTGACTGTCTCAAGATTCAATTTTGTAACAAAGCAACCCCCCATAAAGACGCCGGCCCTTGAATTATTTTAGTAGAATAGCCCAGGGCAGGATGATACGAGATCTGATGTTTAACGAATTGTCACAAAAGATCGCCGTAAGTTAGAAGGCGGCGATACCTAATTGTATCACTAATTTAAGAGGTTAAATTGAATTTTGTAAATTCCTTAGTTCCTCCACCTAGGAGCACCCGCCGGGTGTGAGAATCGATATTTAACCTAATTGAACCTTCAATCGCCGTAAGAGTAAAGGCAGCGATACACAGAGTATCACTAAAATGGATTGGTTAACTAACTGAAAGACATAAGTCGTTCATCCCACCCTACCCAGGTGCACCCACCGGGTGAGAAGTTTAAAAGTTAACCCCATAAGTTCCTGTCCCCACTTCTTTGTAAAAGATCGCCGGGGAGGAAAGCCTAAACAACAGCTAGGTTTTTCATGTGGTTGTCGTAAAACCAGGCAGAAAAACCCCCAAAACGTATGTCCACAAGAACGCCGTTTTGTATGGATGGGTACAGCCATCCCGCCGGGAATCAAAGGAGGCCTGAAACCAGGCACCCACAGAGACGCAGCCCTGGAGAGCCACAGACACCCCCCCCCGCCGGGGATACAAGCCAGAGTTAACAACCACGTGTGGCCCAACACTGCTCTCGGCCAGGATTTTTTCATGGTGAAACCGAGAAAAAACCCGCCGGAAGGAAAACCCACCCTGAACAGACACCATCTGAACAACACAAGACACGAGGAGAGCCACGCACGACTAACCCAAGGTCACACCATAATCCGTGGAATTAGCCAATACACAACTAAACCAGGAAACAATTATAGTCCGAGGAATTAGCCAATACACAACTAAAACCCGGATACACATGACACAGTAGGGCATATTTATAAATAATAAATAATAACACTAGTACATGTGGCAAAGCTACGAGCGGCTGGCTAGGCCTAGGCAGACGGCATAATAACAGTTGAAATATACACACACACTGGAAATATCACAACAGGAACCACCGCCAACACACCACCGTAGCAACAACTTCCAACCCAGGGAAGACTGACTCGGGACCCAGAAAAAACTTCACTAAGTGAAGAAAAATACGCTGGGAACGTCAGAAAACAAAGCTTACCTCATCAGAAAGATAAAACGCAGCAATAATTAACGCGTAGTGAAAGCCGCCTGCATCACAAACTAACTCAACTGTGAAAAAGTTCACATGTCCACAACGTGACCACGAGGGTACATCCGAAATAGATGCCCCATACACTCGACCCAAAATACACTGCACTGCGGGCAACCAGCCCAGGACACTCCTGCTACGCCTATCCTAACCTTACTCGATACATCCTGGAGTAAACAAATGAGAAAAAACTCACTAGGGACGCAACGAATGCGGAACCAGCGGAGCGTGGGTAGGCACGTCCGGGCGGGCTGAGCGCAGAGCAGAGAAAAGGAAGAATGACGCCTGAATCAGCGTCTGGTCAGAAATCCACACAAGTACATCCACGATATGATGGAAAGCTTATTGGATAGTTATTCTTATTTTCTTTTTGTTTTTATTTTTTACGAAGTTTTTTCGTAGTGAGAACCCAATTCATAATGACTGAAGCCATGAGTGAGGTCGCGTGCGCTCATGATGAAGGCTCCTCAGTTTTTAAATGCTCTGCGCGGTAGATTCAAAACTACGGCGGATTAGTGTTTGAAGAGGATGCCTTATGTAATAGGCATGTTCGTCAATGATGGAGGGGCCACTAATAAATATACCCTTTCATTAAAGTAGGTCCTTCTTAACCTGCAGAAATTCGTCTAACTTTTGCCAGAATCAATGGTAAAAAGGCGTCATGGTGCTGAAAGGGTTTAAAATCCTCAACATTCACTATTCATCTCAGCCCATTTTGCATTGCTCTACCTTTAGATGTAAACATAATCAACACATATTTAGTAGTCACTTAGAGAATTTTAGGTGAAAACACTCCAAATAGACTGATGAGTAGAAACAAATATATATAAGTGGAAATAAGAAACGAAGGATTCCCCCAAATTATGATTCTATTAATCTATATTTTATTAATTTCACCACAACACCAAACACCCCCAATGAAATTAATTAAAGTATATATGATCCGCCGGGATTCGAACCCGGGTTATCACACACAGATTTTAGATTAGTAGAAAAAGTAAACGGATTCCCTAAAATTGTTATGCTATTAGCTATGTAATTCTTGAAGTTTGAACATAACTATGAATTTCACCATTTATCTGTGCCCAGTTCGTAATGCTGTACCTCCTGAATAGCAATGCCTTCATTGTTGTGTTCCCCTCTGTGATCAACAACAACAACAACAACAACAACTCTCATGAACCAGTCCCCAACTGTTGTTAACACTCACTGTCTCGCTACCTCTCACAATCCAAACCTCATAGTAACAGTCACTTTCACTGTCCTAACTTCTGTCATAGTAACAGTCACTGTCATAACTCCTGTCATAGTAACAGTCACTGTCCTAACTCCTGTCATAGTAACAGTCACTCTCACTGTCCTAACTACTATCATAGTAACAATTACTGTCCAAACTACTGTCATAGTAACAGTCACTCTCACTGTCCTAACTCCTGTCATAGTAACAGTCACTCTCACCGTCCTAACTACTGTCATAACCAATAATCCCATATGGTAAGCCAAGGAGAGGAACAACATCGTGGCCTGGCCGTCCTACCATTGTGATAGATCTCACTACCAAGATAAGTCAAGTTTTCCAAGACCACACGTTTGTACAGACTGTACTGTATTGACAAACAAGTTAACTAAAGCATTAAAACCCAGCGAGCGAGAGCCAGCCTGAAATTAAGGGGGGTTTGGAGGTATTTTTTTAAAGCTTGAAAGAGGTCTAGGGAGCAAACGAAATCCAATATATGTACCGGTAATAATGAATAACAAACAAACAACTAATATAACGTCCCCTTAAACTCTACTGTACCGGCGACGTATTTGTATTATAGATTTGCTATATTTATATGATTTTGTGCAGTTTAAGAAGGATCTGTGGTAGTAAAAAGGGTTTAATGAGATAGTTCGATGCCTGTTTATTGCTGGAGGCCCTTTTTTAAATTGAATATAATCGTCTAATAGTGTCCAGAATATGATGAAAAGGAAGTCACCTGTACTGATTGGGTTAATACTCTGCTCTCTCTCTCTCTCTCTCTCTCTCTCTCTCTCTCTCTCTCTCTCTCTCTCTCTCTCTTTCTCTCTCTCTCGCTCTCTCTCTCTCTCTTTCACACACATATTCATACAATAAAACAGGTGTTCGCTAACCCACGAATAAACCCTTATTTTCAAAAGTTTAGTAACACTTTTAACTTTAGTGATTATGCATTTTTTATTTGTTTGTTGATATATCGTTCTGGGTTCCTTTTATCGACAGCATGGTCTGTTGAAAGGAAATTGCAAGAGAGAGAGAGAGAGAGAGAGAGAGTTAGAATTAGTTAGTTAGTTATAGAGATACTCGGTGTGATCTCTCTCCTCATGTATGAACTTAGTTATAATAGCTTGGACAGCCTTCCAGGATCTCGCGCAGTGCAGGTTAATTTGGAACTCAGCATTAAGGGAGAGGTATAGTTGCGTTTTCTCCCTCATGTTTAGTCCCATTGGTTTTGAGATTTTTAAACGTTTGCTCCATTAGTTTGGCGATTTTAAGACCTTTCACCCCATTTATGTGTCAATATAAAGACCTTTCGGGCCATTTAGGTGTCTAATTTATTTTTTAGGTGTCAAATGTGAGAATGTTTTAAATTCGTGCTGAGTTTAGTGGGTTCGAATCCTGGTCAGGATACCTCTCTCCCAACCTGTCCGACATTATCATTAGATATTTGTCATTCAGAGAGGTTCCATAATAGTACCAAGACGATTAATATCATATCACTTAGCCGAGTTGGCGGGGATGCGGGATGGGGGGGGGGGAAGGGGGGGGGGGGGGTAGAAGGTGAGGTTGTTTGCCGGTACGATATCGGATGTATAGGTTTGTCTCCTATTCTACATCTTCTAATATTTCCAAGATTAAAGGGGAACACCTCGTTTTGTTTCTCTCTCGCTCTCCCTCTCTCTCTGGGTTGTATCCATTCGGCCCCATTCAGCCTACTGTTTTAAGACGTTCATCCCTGTCCAGGTGTTGATTTTTTCCCGCGAGCCAGCATATTTTGTATACTGTTTTTGCCTGCAGACTAAATTTGTACATTTTTCGATAGAAAAATGTCTCGAAGCCGGATTTCTCCATACAATGCTGGTTCGCTATCGCTCGCCAGGAAAAAATCGACACCTATATGGGGATAAACGTCTTATATAACAGTAGGCTGATTGGGGCCGAATGAATACAAATCATAGAAAGAGAAAAGGAGATAAAAAAGGTCACTCCTTTATCTCCCACATTCACTGATACACCATATCTCTCTCTCTCTCTCTCTCTCTCTCTCTCTCTCTCTCTCTCTCTCTCTCTCTCTCTCTCCCCTCTTCTCTCTTAATCCTGACAATATCCCTCCATAATTACAGTATTCTACCTAAGGGGAGGAAACTATTTATAATTTCGGACACAACATTAACTAGTTACCATATCTCTAACTTTATATTAATTATGTCTACTATCAATGTGTGAAATAGTGTGTAGGCCTATGTATGAAGAAATCCGGCTGCTGGAGACATTTTTCTATCGACAAATTCACAAATTTAGTCTGCTGTCAAAAACATTTATTAAAATTACTGGGTCGCTACTGCTCGCCAGAAAAGAAATCGACACCTGGATGGAGATAAACGTCTTAAAACAGTAGGCTGAATGGGGCCTAATGGATACAACCCAGGGATAGCGAGAGAGAGAGGTGGGGGGGGGGGGAGTGGAAGGGAGAAAGAGAGAGAGAGAGAGAGAGAGAGAGAGACCCTTAAATAATGTTTTATAGTGGTGGGTTATATAGGGGTGATGGTCCACTAATTATCTCTGCTGTATTTGTTCATTGAGACCCGCCCTATTTATTAGCCCAGTGTTTTGATTTACTGTTCATAAATTCGGCAGACAGAGAGGGGGGAGAGAGTAATATATACAGTATATATATATATATATATATATATATATATATATATATGAGAGAGAGAGAGATATGACTAGCGTTGCAGTGACTAGAAGGAAAAGAAAGGTGTTTGATGGGGTTGAGATTAGTCTTGTATTTTCGATTAGGCCAAAGATTAATTATTATTTTAATTATTTTTATTATTAATATTATATATTATGATTATTAGGGGTTCGACCCCTACGGGGAACCCCTATTGTAATCATTAATCCCGGATATTCACTCAAATTATCTTTACGCGCCGGTAATGACGCAATTACTCCAGAACCGCTTTTTGGATCGGGATCAAACTTTCACAAGAGGTGCGTTTTTGTATTGGGCAACTTTTGATATGCTAAACATCCAGCATGGCGGCCAAAGAGGTCCGTGGCAGCCGATTTCCCGAAAAACTTGATGCCTAAATACCGTCTCTCCCACTCATACGAAACGACTGGGCTTTGGCATATGGACTCCCCTACTAATGCTCCGCAAATGTTATAGAGAAGGTTTTGCTTTTGCACGTGGGTTTTTTTCCGGCAATCTTGAAAGAACCTCGAATTCCACTTAAAATTCCACATCTTGAAAACTACGCCGATGATCAAAGCCATGCTTGCGTAGTTGGGTGAGGCTCGCGATTCCAAACGTTTTGATACCAAAAGAATATAAATGGGTGGAATAGTTTGGCCGCAGCATTGAAAACTGTCTATTCTTAAATGACTTTAAAACCGCATTCGCTACCCACACAAAGTTTACCATCTACAGTCTATAGGCTTCCACGCATCCCCCAGTTTTGCTTAATAACATAGTCTCTTCATTAATCAGAACTATTATTTTTTGTTTATTTAACTCTCTCAAAACAGTTCGAGTCCCTACGAATTCCAGCAATTATTTAGCCAACCTACCTATACATACCTACCCTACCAAATAATAATGATAATTCAAATTTATTTTTGGTGAATGACAGAGTATTGGCTAAGGTTTTTAACAATTCCTCCCTTTGCCAAATTCTTTGTTTAATAACAATGATATGGACCTTTAAAGTTTTGGCAATTGCCTGTGTGACTTACCGTGCCCTTCCTTCCTACCTCACTCCTCCCTCATATCTAGCAAATGTATCAACAACCACTCTAGTGAACTTTCGGTATTTAGTTTATTCAGCTTAATACTATTTATCCACATAAAATAGAAACCTATCACGATTTTTGTCTAATACAACCATAGACAGTGCTATTACATATTATTTGAACATGATGTCGAATTTAGCAGTTGCTATTTACCTTGAACAGTAATGACAGAACCGAACGCTTCTCTTGCCGTGTAGTACTCAAAGAAAGCAGGGTTACTTAAGCCGGCCCATACCGAACTGTTACCAAGTCAGAGATTCAGAGGGAACTTTCACAATGCATTATAACCCTAGACAGACACCAATATACCACTAAATCATACAAATATCACTACAAAAAAGATAGGAAAATATTATATTAATGTCCTAGGTATTTGAAATTATGCAAATGAGTAAAATCCATTATGATATAATGATAATGGGATTGATTAGTATCTGGCAACAGTGTTGCACTATAATTTTCTGAACGTATGCTAAAGGGCCAAGCGAGTGTCTACCACCCGAGCGCCCTTCCAACCCAACAAGAACGTATGCTAAACTTCGGAATATTTATCCCATTAATATACACATCTATCACTATTTAAATTTAATACAACCATACACAGTGCTATTACATATTATTTTAACATAATATAGGATGGTCTTTCCTTTAAACCATTTTCTATATCTATTCACGAAAAATATAGGCCTAGCCTAGGCAGCGATACCGGTAGGTGCGAATTTATCCGTTCGAATTTTGATTGATAGTGGGATTAGGCCTAGGCCTAGCCTAGGGCTTAACATGGGATACTGTTTGGGGGTAGGAATAGGCTCAGGCTGCTTTAGGCCTAATTAGGTAAAAATAGTCAAATCGAGACAATTGCACAGCCAACATAGCCTAGGCCTATTAAGCAAATATTTTACCAATCTACAATAGGCTTAGTCTATTCGCTGTAAGTAGGCAAGAAATTATGACCTATAACCTCTGTAACTAAAAAACAACTAGAGTGATCAAGCTAATATGTCTACCATTTGGGAAGAGTCAGTCAAGGAATAGCCTAGATATGGAAATTTGCAGCCAATTTGCTCTAGCCCTTTTTGAGATACAGAGGTTAGAGGTCATTGTTGAGGCCCCCCCCCCCCCTCCCCCCCGATGACATATTGTCATCATCTTATATATTGCCAGCAGGGGGCAAATAACCGAAAAAAGTCGCCATCAAAATAGACGCGAACTTAACCACGGCGATCGACACATGTGAATATGGCGGTGGCGGGGGAGGTGTCGGAAGTTTGCAATAAAGTTCCCGTCTATTTTGAATGCCATTGGATACAATAATATGTTGAGGGGGGCTTTGCCACCCCTCACCCCCCCCCCCCCATGACATATTGTCACCATCATATATATTGCCAGCAGGGGGCAAATAACCGAAAAAATCACCGTCAAAATAGACACCTTTACGAATAGGTTAGCCTTTAGGCTAGGCCTATCGGCAAGAGTTGCGTTATCGGGCATATCACCTGACTGGGTATAGGCTATCCTAGTGTTTACTAATTTATAGGCTACTCCTTTGAAAGGACATTAGCCGGGTAGGATATAGTTACCGGGTGTATCGCCAGCCTTGTTTACACTACGCGTACGCGTAGTGGCGTCGGACGCTTCCCATCCTTTTCCTGTCTATTTAGACTGCCTTTGGATACAATAATATGTTGAGGTTGGGCTTTGCCCCCCTTCGTCCCCCCATGACATATTGTTATCATCATATATATTTCCAGCAGGGGGCAAATAACCAAAATAAATCGCCGTCAAAATAGACGCAAACTTAACAACGGCGATCGACAAATGTAAACATGACGGAGGCGGCGGACGTTTGCAATCATGTTCCCGTCTATTTTGAATGCCAATGGATACAATAATATGTTGAGGGGTCATGTCATGTCATTGTCATATTGCCAGCAGGTGGCAAATAACCGAAAAAATCACCGTCAAAATAGACACGAAGTTAACCGCAGCGATCGCCCTATGTAAACATGCCGACCGTACACCCGGAAACTACATCCATCCCCATTAGCCTAACCAACAACCTTACCTAACCTATCCTAGTATTATGGGTTGGGGCTGCCGCCCCCTATACCCAGTACGTTGGATACAAATCTAACCCTCACCTAACACCTAGTATATGTCCCTAGTACCCAGTACGTGGGATACCAAGCTAACCCTCACGTAACACCTAGTATATGTCCCTAGTACCTAGTATTTGGGATACAATACTAACCCTTACATAACACCTAGTATATGTCCCTAGTACCCAGTACGTGGGATACAAAACTAACCTTCACCTAGCATATGTCCCTCACTCAGTACACCTTTCACCCTCACTACCGTTCGCGAGTCCTCATACATCTTCATTATCACACGCACCAGCCACTCCTCTACGCCAAATTTTCTCCTAGCCTACTGCACAACTTCTTACTTTCAGTAGATATCTTTCCTGCAGCTGCCTGACTATGAAGTTGTCGATTGTGTCACGTCTTGGCATGAAACCAAACTGCATATCGTCGATAGAATGCTTTCCCTTATCATACCTTCAAAGACTCTCTCACACTCACAGACCTTCATGACTTGGCCAAGCATTTTCAGGCCTCTTATAGCAGTTGCAAGGGGAGCCTAACTCTGAAATCACTAGATAGTGCCTCCAGTACCATATAGAAGAGGAGAGGACTTAATTAACACACTTCCCTGTTGGACTCCGACGCGAACTGAAAACTCATCACTCAGTACCCTCACGTAACACCTAGTATATGTCCCTAGTACCCAGTACTTTGGATACAAAACTAACGTGAGATACAAAACTAACCTCCACCTAACACCTATAGTATATGTCCCTAGTAACCAGTATGTGGGATATAAAGCTAACCCTCACCAAATATCTAATAATTATATGTCCCTCACTCAGCTGTACACCTTTCACCCTCACTACCGTTCGTGAGTCCTCGTACATCTTCATTAACACATGCACCAGCCACTCCTCAACGCCAAGTTTTCTCCTAGCCTACTGCACAACTTCTCTGGCCACCTTATTAAAGGCCGTGCAAACACAACATCAGATCCCTATCTTTTGAATTAAGTACTTACAGTATCTTTCCCTTATCATACCTTCTAAGACTCTCTCACTGACCTTCATGACTTAGTCAAGCATTTTCAGGACCCTTATAGCAGTTCCCAGGGGAGCCCAACTCTGAACTCACCAGATAGTGCCTCCAGAACCATAAAAAAAAAAGAGGAAATGGCTTCATTAACGCAGAGCCATGGTGGACTCCGACGCGAACTGAAAACTCATCACTCAGTACCGGTACATCTTTCACCCTCACTGCCATTTGTGAGTCCTCATACATCTTCATTATCACACAAATACCTTCATGACTTGGATTGTGCCGTGTCCTAGCATGAAACCAAACTGCATATCGTCAATATCATACCTTCAAAGACTTTCTCACAGACCTTCATGACTTGATCAAGTATTTTCAGGCCCCTATAATTTTCCCTATCCAATGAGTCCCCTTTGCTCTTATACAGTATATAATGTACTTTTGTGCCATTCATCAGAGATTACTTCCTCTCTGATGATGAAGTTAATTAGCTCATTGAACACACCACTCCTTTCTCACCTGAGGCCTTAATCATCTCAGCTAGAATGCCAGAGCATCCTGCAGCTTTTCTGTCCTTCATTAAGTTATTGCACTGCTTTCAAAAGCTGGCACAATCACAGGGAGGGGGGAGTATTGGTTTTTCGTTGCTAAGCTGCTCTATTCCATTCAAATTCAATGTTGAATAATCTTTCGTAGTGTACGGTATCTTCCAAGAATCTATAATTTCTTTGTCAGCGGAAACAATAATTGTTCAAGTATATATTTTCCCTGTGAAACCAATTTAACTTCATAATGACAATTATATATATATAAGAAAAAACAATATATTTTACATAATTTATTGCATATCTTACATATTTAAAAATATATTTATTAAAATAGTTTAACTAGACCACTGAGTTCCCCCAAAAAACTCTTATAGGGCTGGCCTGAAGGATTAGATCAAGATGGACAACCAATCAAGATATGATAGGTAGGGAAGGGCAAGAGGTGAACAAATCTAGGAAGGTGAAGATACGCAGACATTTCTCACCATTTCACCAATTCAGCCGCACCACATGAGTTCCACAGCAGAACTCTTATAGGGTAGGGCCGAAGGGTGAGTCAAGAACTGCTACACTGCAGCACCAATTAAGAAGTGATCAAGGGCAAAGAATAAGAAATCAGGTCTAAGGAAGAAATAAATCACACCGAGATGCACAAATAATACACCACTGAGGGG
The DNA here is from genome assembly GCA_032716605.1 of Paralithodes platypus. Taxonomy (NCBI): domain Eukaryota; kingdom Metazoa; phylum Arthropoda; class Malacostraca; order Decapoda; family Lithodidae; genus Paralithodes; species Paralithodes platypus. The sequence continues at coordinate 4,226,816 of CM064551.1, forward strand.
AATCGAGTCAGCTTGACCGCACCACCGACCATAGACACAAATAAAGTCAGGAGCCAATAAACTAGCCAGGCTAAGGTGGCATATGATATAGGCCGTCCGGAGGACAACCGAATTAGACAGAATAAGAATAGAAGGGGAAAAACATACAATAAGGGGCATTCAAATTTCAATGGAAATTCACTATGATAACTGTAATATGTGGGAATAACTTTCACCTTCATATTTCCTAATCTCTTAGCATAAACATGATCAATTAGTGTGCCATTTTCAGTTGTTGGTTGTGTTACATGTTGAGAGTATCCACGCTTTTCCATTAAATTTGCAATAAGAACATAAGAACATAAGAAAATGGGAGTCTGCAGAAAACCGATTGGCCTAGGCAAGGCAGATCCCTGTTCCACACAACCCCAAATCAATTACAAAGCCCAATTATAGGCTCAACACTCTAATACCCTGAGAATCATCTTACCAAAATGGTTAGAGATTAACGCAGGATTATGGGGGTCTGCAGAGCGCTGATTGGCCCAACCCGGCTGATCCCCCTTCACACCCAACCCTTCTCGTCCATATGCTTATCCAATTTTATCTTAAAGCTCCCTACAGTTTTAGATCCCACTATAGCACTTGGTAGTCCATTCCACCCATCTACAACTCTGTTACCAAACCAATATTTGCCTATATCTTTTCTGAAACGAAATTTATCTAATTTGAAACCATTGGTACGAGTTCTTTCGCTATCACTGAGCTTTAGTACATTTGTCATGTCAGAGTTAGTTTGGATGTTTTCACAATGCAACCAATTGGGTATTTGTCTAGTTCATTTAGCAAATTACTTAAATTTACTCTAAAATAATTAAGTCCATATGAAATAGGTCTGTATATAGGGACAGGTTTGTCCTATAGAAAAGTATAGCCAACACTGTTCTCTACCCACTAAAAGCTGAACCAGTGGAAGGTATTACCCGTGTTTGCATACCTTCCTTCAATTTCAGTCCGGCTATATTTGGATGATAATTTGAACTCAATTTGACCTATCTCAGAATAGTAGTATGGGAATTTCATTCTTTTCCTTATTGTGAAGGCAATCATTATTCTATAAAAACACTTACCCTAATAATACATGTACAAGGTTATTCTCTATATTTTAAGATTATACTCTTTATATAAAAGGTTTGCATGGCTGCATGATAAATGTTTTTCTTTGATTCACTCTTCTTGACTTTTTCCATATTGCAGGCCATGCTTTTGTTCCTCCTAATTCCTTTTCTATTATTTCCACTCCTCAAGTGAGGTACTGTAGAGGTGATTCTCTTGGTCCCATCTGTAGAGGTATTGTAAATGGTGGCCAGACACGCCCGTGGCAGCCTTTCACACCCAACCCCTCTTGTCCTATCTAATTTTATGTTGAACTCTATTGTTCTTGATCCCACTATAGGACTTGGTAGCCTATTCCACATATCTACAACTCTGTTTTTTTTTTTTTTTTTTTTAAAGAGACAATGAACGGAGGAAGGAAAAACACAGATAAAACAAAAAGGTCCATGTGCCTAAAGACATCCTCCATTCATAAAATGTTTGTAACAACTGGATTTAAACATTTGTAGATTGTAAGTTTGTGGAAAGCATTTCGAGGGAAGTGAATTCCAAAGAGTAGTAGCTCTGGGGATAAATGAATTCTGATAAGCAGAAGTTCTGCATTGTGGAGGAGAAAGTGTAAATTCATGGGTGCTCTCAGCTGCCCTAGTTCTACGGGGAAAGATGTGGAGAGGCGGCACAATTGAAGCAAGTTCCTCGGAACAATTGCTGTGAAAATATCTGTAGAATAATGCAAGGGATGCAACGTTTCTTCGTATGGATAATGTAGGAAGGTCCTGTGTGATTGCAGGGTTATTGATTAATCTAATAGTTTTATTTTGAATTTTGTCCAACTGCCTCAATGCAACCACTCCACTTCCACCCCACAGAGGTGAACAGTAATCCATCGTTACTAAACTAATAGAGGCAGATCCCTTACACACCCAGTTTCTCTCTGTCGCTCGTTTGCTTGCACATCGGTACAAATGAAGCAGATCCCTTACACATGCAACTAAGATGAACATGGGGATCTGCAGACAAGTGGCCCACAAAAGGCAGATCCTTTTCACATCCAACCCATTTCGTCCATAATTATGTCTATCTGATATTTTCTTGAAATTCTTTATTGTTCTTGATCCCACTATAGCACTAGGTAGGCTATTTCACATATCTACGACTCTGTTACGAGAGAGGCAGATCCCTTACACAGCCAATCTCTCTCTCTCTCTCTCTCTCTTATTTGCACACTGGTACAAATGAGGCAGATCCCTTACACATGCTACCAAGATGAAAATGGGAGTCTGCAGAGCCGATTGGCCCACACACGGCAGATCCCTTTCACACCCAACCCCTCTCGTCCTATCAAATTTGATGTTGAAGCTCTATTGTTATTGATCCCATTATAGCACTTGGTAGCCTATTCCACATATCTACAACTCTTTTACCAAGCGAATAGAGGCAGATCCTTTACACAGCCAATCTCTTTCTCTCTCGCTCTTGTTTGTTTTGCACACCGGTACAAATGAGGCAGATTCCTCACACATGCAACCAAGATGAAAATGGGAGTCTGCAGAGAGCCAAGTGGCCCACATAAGGCAGATCCCTTTCACACCCAACCCCTCTCATAAACGTTACCTGTTATTTACACTACTTACTATACACCCATGTTATCATATACCTGCAACCAAAACACAATTGTAAGAAATAGGAACATAGGAAAATGGGAGTCTGTAGAGAGCCAATTGGCCCACACAAGACAGATCCTTTTCACACCCAACCCATCTCATAACAACTCTCTCTCATTTATCTCTGCCTTCCTTACATTTATGACATCCTAGTCTCTCTCTCTCTCTCTCACAAATGAGAACATAAGAAAACCGGAGTCTGCAGAGAGACGATTGGCCCACACATGTCAGATCCCTTTCACACCCAACCCATCCCGCGCTCTCTCTCTCTCTCTCTCATATTTATCGTTATCTTCCTTACGTTTATGACATCCTATTCTCTCTTGCCATACTCTCTCTCTCACAAATGAGAACATAAACAAAATAAGAAAACGGGAGTCTGCAGAGAGCCGATTGACCAACACATGGCAGATCCCTTTCACACCCAACCCATCTCGTTCTATCTAATTTCAAGTTGAAGCTCTATTGTTCTTGATCTCATTATAGCACTCGGTAGCCTATTCCACATATCTACAACTCTGTTACTAAACGAATAGAGGCAGATCCCTTATACAGGCAATCTCTCCCTCTCTCGCTCTTGTTTGTTTGCACAATCTGTTCCTTCTGTAGTTTCTCCATGCCCGATAAGGTAACCTAAGACCTGCGCATAGGGGTATGAGACACCACACGCCTGTGCGCACGTATTTGAGCTGTTCCCATCACTAACATCGTTATTTTACCATAAATAGAACTAATACTTATCCATATGCGCCTATTTTAGGTTGATTATAAAGGTATTAACCTGTTACAGCAATAAAACAAGTGGAAACAGCGTTTGGATGGTCAAAATCGGCGATACAGGCCGGGAGTTACATAATTTATGGCTGAGGCAACCTCCATCCCCTCCACTTTTCCCCACGTCTGGAGAGAGACTGTCGATCGATACTCTCTCTCTCTCTCTCTTGCACTTGCTTGGTAACAGTGATGACAATGCCATGCTTGCAACTCGCTAATGCTAGCATGAAAATAGACCACAGAATAAGGGAATACCAGGGAAAATAGGTGATAACTGAAGGAGGGGGGGAAGTGGAGAAGGAGGGGATGAGGAGGAGTGATATTTGGCATGGCCCAGGGGCAAAAAAAAAAAAAAAAAAAAAAATGTTCAAGTTTTTTTGGGGTGTTTTAAATGGATTTTTTTAGGCCCAGGATCTTAACCCGCAGAGTGCCAGACAATTTTTGACCCTATGCATTTGCCAGTGCCAGAGGATTTTTTATTTTTATTTTTTTGGCTAAATCTATCAAGTTGGGTGAGAAAGGAAGGATAATGGTAAAAAAAACACTCCCCTTGTCCATTTTCGCCAGAAATCAGGTCCCCGATGGTCCCGAATGTAGCTGAAATTTTCAGAGTAAATCATCGACTTTTATGGTATCGGAACATATAGGTAGGAGGGTGGTGGGAGGGTGGTTTGGGGGATGGTGGGGGGAAGGTAGAAGCGTAATTGACTCGTGTTACAAATATGAAGCCGATTGGTGAGGTAGTTTCGCCACCACGGATTTTCCTTTTCTTCGTACGGATACGCTGGAAGTGGGTGGTGGGAGGCAGTTGGGGGTGTGGTGGGGGGAAGGCAGAAGGGTAAGGGACTTGTCACACAAATATGGAACTGATTGGTGCAGTCGTTTCGCCGCCACAGATTTTCCTTTTTTTCCCTTGTGAGGCGACCGATAATCAGCGAGTGGGTGGGGGGAGGGGGTTGTGTTGGTGGTGGCAAGAAGCCAGAAGGGTAAGGTACATGTGGTAGAAATATGAAAGCCATAGGTGCAATCGTTTCGCTGCTACAATTTTTTTTCGGCGAGTCCGTATATATACGGACCTGGCACTGGGCGTGACAAGACCCTAGTCCGTATATATACGGACCTGGCACTCAGCGGGTTAAGAGTCTTCCCGCAGTCGCCCGGGGAAACTCTTAAGAGTCTTCCTGCACTTGCCGGGTTAAATGATCTTTTGATATCTGTGACACAACTTTTGTATCCAACACAATACCCTGCTTGCAAAACCCCTCGAATCCCGGACAACGTTGCTTGCAACTTTAATTATTATTATTATTATTATTATTATTATTATTGTTATGTTTTGCTTATTTCTTCTGTTATGTTAAGGGTTTTACTCTGCTCCCCTTCTATCCTTCTTTCTTCCGTTCAAAGTGATGGTCTGTTCTAAATATTGTATGTAGTTTTGTATTGACCTTCCTTGTTTTCCATAGAAGCAGTTTTACTTTAACAACTGTATCTCTCTGTTCTGTTCTTCTTCGTTTTTCAAATTCGATTGTATATGAATGTTTGCTTCCTATTGTTTACTGCATTTTGCATGGCAACGAGTATGTTTTTAATCAAAAGCTGTGTCTAATTGAGAAGAAAAAAAACATTAGTTATTTATTATATTTTATTGTTATTTTTGTAATTGTTCCTTATATTGTTCGTAGCGCTAACGAACTTCTTACCATTATCATCATCAACAGTACGGTACCGGTAGCATTATTATATTGAACAATAATACACACATAAATAACCAAAGGAATGGGTGACCTCCGTTTCTTATTATTGTGGCTACTATTCGACAACTTTATTCAGCTTAGCCTCTAGCAATTACAAGCCCTCCAATGATCTCCAGTAACCTTTTGACTTCCACAGATCCTTCCTAAGCTGCATACAATCGTCCAAATATAGCTGGAATCCAATAACAAAAAGACGTTATCGGTACTGAAGGGGTTAATAACAAACGAATTAGTCAGCGAAATGTTTCTGAATAATAAAACAAAACAAAAATGCTACAATTGAGTGATTAGATATGATATGCCAGGCAGTCCTTACATATTGTTAACTCCTTCATTACCGGTGCTACCTTTTAACTTTATTCTGGCTACTATGAGACGATTTTATTCAGCTCAAAATGTGCCTCTAGCAATTAGGAAGCTTGAAACTATCTCACTTAATAAATTTAGCTACCATATATCCTTCTTAACCTAACAAGTGCGCATGGGGGTAATTGGAAACGTCCCCCTGTGCTGACGTATTTGAGGTGTTTCCGTCACTAAAATATTCATTGTACCATTAATAGCATTAATACTTATCCATATGCGCCTATTATGGGTTGATTATAAAGGTATTAACCTGAAACAACAATAAAACAAGTGAAAACAGCGTTTGGATGGTCAAAATCGGAGATATAGCCCGCGAGTTGTATAATGTATGGGTGAGGCAAGCTGCTTTCCCGCCAATTTCCCCCAAGGCCACTGAGACACAGTCGATCGATACTCTCTCTCTCTCTCTTGCATTCGCTTGCTATCAGTGATGACCACACCCTGTAACCGGATTTCTAATGTTAGCACGAAAATATACCTCAGAATAAGGGAATAACAGGGAAAATAGGTGATAACTGAAGGAGAGGAGGAAAGTGGGGAAGGAGGGGAGGTAGAGGACTGAGATTTTGCATGGCCCAGGGGCCAAAAAAAAAAAAAAAACAAAAAAAAAAAATCGATGTCAACAGTTGATTTTTTTTTTCTCTGACTCTTAAGAGTCTCCCCGCAGTCCGCCGGGGGAACTCTTAAGAGTCTCCCCGCAGTTCCCGGGTTAAGCTGCAAACAATCGTCTAAATACAGCTAGAATCAAGTATAAACGACGTCGTCGGTACAGAAGGGATAAATAATATGTACTGTACGATTTGTGGGGCCGTACTATTTTCTCACCTTCCTGTTTTTGCCCTAATTGTCAGAAGTACAGTATGTTGTAGCGGTGTGGTTTACGTGTGGGTGTAGTGGCATCTCTGTGTTGTGGATGTACAGTAGCCCAACTAATTTTTGCGACAAAATATTAGGTATGTGGCACCTGTCTAGTTTGCATTCCCGTCCCAAGCCCGTGTGGTCATGTCTAGCAGAGACCCATGGTGTCTAGGCAGACGCCACCTCCTGCACTACTACAGCCAGGGCACACAGTACTCGCACACGCTGGGCTCTACATAAGACAATATTGCTATCATTGTTTGTATAATAGAAGGTTCTCTCTCTCGCTCTCTCAATATAAATATATTTACGCGCGACAAACTTTGTAGATTAGCACACACACACACACACACCAGAATGGTAAGCGTCACTACTTTATAGATCCACATTGTATACATAACTTAAAATGAACACAATAAGTTGCATAGATTGGTATTTTATAATCTATTATACACTTGTTAATGATTGTTTTGATAAGAACCCCGGCTTCCTTAACACTATACTTGGTGTTGGTGTCAGCGACATTGGCTGTAATTCTTATCCTTAGCCTTTCTATAACCCAGAAAGTGCTCGAGAAACGGGTAGTCAATTTCTACATCTATTTCCTGATCTAATCGTATATTTGTTTTGTTCTTTATAAGATGTTATGCGGTCAGGATTAGCTCCACGTTCACTGACACCTGGTATAGATTGTATGACTTATCCTAAACGTTTATATGCATCAAGTGTATTAGATGTTGCTCAATAAAATGTAATTTTATACAGCTAAATGACTAAGAGACTTGATTTGTCCGAACGTTTATAGCATCTGAGGAGAAGCCAGTCATCTTGGGGGCTAATAAGTGATTGAGGTTTCCGAATGTTTGTGTGCGAACTGTTGTATGGATTCGTCCCCTGCCGCCTCTTGTTTTGCCTCCTTTCATGTGTTTCTTGTTGATACGCCTTGTGGGAATAAGGGCTGGCTACTGACTAAATTACAAACGTCAACTTAACAGTAGTATGCTGCTGTCACAATTTGTTAAATGCTTAATCATCAATCTTGTAATGGAATTTAACCGTGTTGGCTGCGAGTGTCTCGCTATCTATTAACTTTTCTTTTCCCAAGCATACGAATCGATAAACAGACAAAAAATACTTTCAAAAATATTGACATGTCAATACAGTTTTCGATAAATATCCACATGAAAGATTGCTGATTAAAGAAGCAGTTCATGGAATAGGGCGAACTATATTACGTGAAGTAGACCATGGCTAGTAGGAAACAACAAATTAACATTAACAGTAGCCTATATAATCAGATTGGGGTGTAGTGAAGTTTGGGGTCTTACACGATGGTCAGTTTTAGTTCCTCAATTGTTATGTTTTACATTAACGACCTTGATTTAGGCCTAACTAAAAAGATTGGTAATTTTTCAAATTACACTAAAAATAGGTTACATTAGTGATCCTGATAACGATTCATGCTCTCCAAAAATAATTTGATACACTACCCGAATGGTGCAATACATTGTCAGTTGATATTAATGTAGATAAATACATGCAGTTTAGTGAACATTGGGAACTCGACAGAAATTTCAGGATATAAATTTAACAATATTTGTTTCGTCAATAATTACGCACCATATATCTCCCGTATGAGGAGATTCAATAGCTCCATGCATTCTTGTGATGTCCGATTCCATTACCCATCTCCCTTACTCAAGGCCATGGTAGCCAGTAACCACCAGCTATATCTCAGAAGAAAAAAATTGTTCACCAATCTGAGTGGTGACAGGGGCAAGACGCAATATCAGTGGTATCTAGATGGCTAAATAACATGGAATTAAGTAACTCAATTATTACAAAAGATTTGGAAGTCATCGTCAGTCGTGATATGATCCCAAAAAAACAATGCAACATTGTTTGAAATCAGAGTTTTTAAATAGATATCTACAGTAGAAGCGTGAATAACAACAAACGTAATTTTAAAATTTCACCCGTCCTTAGTAAGCTTCACATGGATTATGTTTTTAATTTTGCTGTCCAGTGTCCATAGATTGATTGGAAGTTACGGTACAAAGAAGAATGGTAAAACAATCCAGAATAATAGAACATTAGAACATCAATATTATTCTAACGCCTGACGACTAAGGCCAAATGACACGGAATTATAGCCAGAATGGGTTAGAACATTTAACAGAAGTAAATGATGATTGAGGTAGTGAATATCATGAAATACATGATATGGGTCAGTACAAAAGAGACTTGGGAAAACATTAGGCTTGCATAATATATTAGAAGTGTAGAGTAAGAGAGGATATGATACAGATGCTTAAGTTGTAAGTGGGATCCACAAAGACGATGTGGAAAACGGACTGCTGCTCCGTGATAAGCATGCAACAGTTTGGTAGATATGTGAAATAGGCTACCGATTGCTACAGTAGGATCAATAACGACAGAAAGGTTAGAAACATAATTAGATAGACACATGGCTGTGATGTGCTGATTGTCAATGGGATCCGCCGTGAATGGGCCAGTCCATGGTGTAAAGATTAATATTAGTCTTTATACCATGGGCCAGTCAGCCCATGGAGTCAGTCCTCTGAACAAATCCCTCTTTTATGACTTTTGTTTATGTTAAAGTTTATGTAGGCCTAGTAGAATCTGGACGCATATTTGGCAGTTTATTTAGACTAGCATTATACTATTATATTCAGAGTAGAAACGGAGACTATTTTATTCAGAGTAGAAAGGGAATATGAAGTCAAAGGGTAAATATGACATAGTATGTGTCCCTATAATTCCTACAGAACCTCCTTAAGTTGTATAACCCCTCTAATGTAAGCCCAATTAAACTGCCAAAATTAGTCAATCCTAATGGGATTAATGATTATATATTTATTGATTCCCATGATTAACTGGTCTCTCTATTCACGAATGATAGTTTAGGTAAGGTATTATTTATTATATTCGCAAACACGTTATATGCATTCACTAAGGGGGAAGGAAGTAATTGGGGAAGATATATCCTATATTGCACAGATAGTGGCGGGCGAAGTGGCTAGGATGAGTTACTAAACCGAACGGGGTTGGTTTTTAGGTAAACCGATGGTATAGACAGGAGTGGTTAAGAGAGTTGTGCATATTATATCACGTCATGCTAGCTTAATTGTATTTGAACAGTATAAGTAAGGAGTTAATTAGTAAGTTAGGGGTATTAGTGGATGAGTAAAGAAATTAAGATGTTTTATAATACTCGGTTAATATGAAATTAGCCAAGAGTGATATGATGGAAAGTATTACTTTGTATGATGACTATTCTATATATTTTATGCACAATATCAACTAGGACTAACTCGCATGCCATGTGTTCCTAGGCCTCCAACAGCGCAGTCTTCGACCCATGCGTGGTTGAGCTGAAAGTTTTCTTGCCTGAGAAAACAACTCTTGGTTGGGATAGAGGTATCCTGACCAGGATTCGAACCCACTCACTCCAGGTATGTTTGGGAGAGTTAGGAACCGTAACCACTCGGCCATGAGCGGATATAAAGGAAGCAACGTTTATTCTTATTTGGAGAACCCCCGCCAACTCGGCTAAGTGATACAATTTTAATCATCCTGGTACTATTATGGAGCCTCTCTGACATTATCAAAACAACTCGTGCCCCATAGTCAAGGCCCTGGTCAACAAATAGTCGAGCGAAATCAAGCCTAGTTTGTGTGTGCCTCTTGGTTAGCTGTGGCTTGACAGCTGGTGATCTACTGTATGTTTATATCCCATCTCCTTTAATATCTTGCGTATAGTTTCTGTAGAAGTTTGAAATTGCAAATGTTGCTTAGCTACCTCGGCGTTGGAGAATGGATGGTTATCCATATACTGTTTAATTTCTTGGTCCTGTTATGAAGTGGTTTTCCGCTTAGCCCCACTTCTATATCGGTCTGCCATTTGTCCTTCCCACCTTTTTTTACCACCGGTAAACATTCCGACACCCCACTCTCGCTCATCCCAACCATACTACAGCTTTCAGCAACCTTGCTGAATGGATGTCTAGGTGTGATGTGGGCAAGAGAGTATTGAGGATTTTCTGATCACCTCAGTTTCCAATTATTACAGCTTCACGTGTTTTTTTTTTTGTTTTTTTTTTTTCTATATTCCAACTTACTTCCTCTTGGGCATAGGCTGAGAGCCTTAACATTCACCGCTTTACAATGAACAGTGAAGCCCGTGAGGTCTTGTTCCAGTCTAGGGAGTGAGACATGTGAAGCACGTAGAGTACAACGAGCACCTACCATCTTGCCTTCACATGAGGCACGGTGCTCACTCATGGCCCGAAACGACCCCATCTCTGAATCCACCTCGTTCCCGTGCTTCACTGTCTCATCCCCTACACTCGGACTCTCACACTTACACACACACAACGCCACATGTTGAGCAGATAACTCACCAGGCATTGCACCCCTATAGCATATTTTGAATATGGGAATATTCATACAGTGCTATTTAATCAGGGAACAATGAGGGTATTTTATTGACGTTTCGGTGGGCTTGTGGTAATGCACTGATACCAGGTACAGCACAAATTCCATCCCAATAATATCTTCCCATTGATACATCGGGATTTGAACCCAGGACCTTTGGATTACCAGGCCAGTGGCAAGACCACTCCACCACACCTCCCCTTATATATTTATTATTATTTTTTACCGAAAAAAGTTCGACCTGGGAATATATTGCGTGAAGTGTTAATGCATGGTTGGAGTGGCTGTAGATATGCATGTAATCTGGAATTAGCCAATTGACGATATCTGAATTTTGAGTGTTTGGTTGACCTGTACGGTACACGTCCAGCTAGTAATAGACCACTAACACTAATCAAGACGTCGTAAGTGGCCTCTTATTCCAGAGACCTATTTATACTGCTAGGTCAAGAGAGGCGCATGGTGTAAGAAGAATTGCCAAAATGTTTCTTTCCCGCCTGGAAATGGAACCTGTGTCCTTTTGGCTGTGAACCAAGTGCGCTAACCAATATGCTACGGACCACTGTGTGTGTGTCTGTATGTGTGTGTGGGTGTGTGTGATTCTGTAAAATAGAACTTAAATTATATACCCGGTAAACTAAATAATGTTTAGTTATACTCCCATTTATTTCCATAGTAGAAAGTATATCATCCAAGTTAAATTCTAGAATCATTATACGGTAACGATAATTGTCTATATTCTAATAGTATCTCATAGAAACAGTAAGAACTTTAGCTGTATATTAATACACGTTCTTATAATTAATAATATTACCTGATGCAGATGTTGCAAATAGAACTATTTGTATACCCCAGAACTGCAAGATGATGCAGATTATAACATACCTGTATTATCTAAAGAGTGTTGATTAGATAAAAGAACATAATAAGACACCAGGGTCTCTGCTAGACACGATCACACGGGTTTGCGACGGGAGTGCAAACTAGACAGGTGCCACGTACCTAATTTAATCGCAAAACTTAGTTGGGCTACTGTACAAGCAGGTTAGATGCGAATTGCTTGAGCGTATATATATATATATATATATATATATATATATATATATATATTTATTTATATACGCTCAAGCAATTCGCATCTAAACTGCTTGTTCTGCTATATATATATATATATACATATATATATACTCTGACATATGGAGCCCTGTATGTTTATTTATGAGTTAGAATTCAGAGTTGAAGGAGTGCCGAATCACCCAGGCGGCGAAGCAGACCAGCGAGCGAACCAGCGAGTGGGAAACCAGCTCGTCTGCATACCAGCAAACAAGCCTTCACACCTGCGTGCGTCATAGGGGACCCTGCAAACTACTTCGAGGACCCAACGCTATGACGATGATCGACGCCAATCGACGCCATTGGACCACGCACCTCTTACGCAACTAGAGGAGCTGTGATTGGGGCGCGCACCATCCCCCGCCTCCTGATTCGTTCCTACACCATCATTGCTTAAGTATATCAGACCCGAGTAGTGGGCATTCAAATCAGTCTCATTTGGAGTTGGGAAGGTGAACTTGCAGCTGGAGGAAGACGGGGTGAAGTATTATAATGGGATTGTGACTGTCAGTCAGATTATATAAGTGTGTGTTAAGTGTGTTCAGTGTAAACACTTACCTTATGTTGGTTAGTGAAATATGTGATTGGGAATTACCGTTAATGCTACTATTATGTACTTAACTATTTTAGTTGACTGACCGGTTCCCAACTCCTAGCACTAAGAAACATATCCAAAGGTACCTAGGAATGATTGTTTATTATAGGCGTTTCATCTTAAACTTTTCTGGGTTAACAGCTCCCCTGACAGATCTTCTCCGTAAGGATGTGAAGTTTGAGTGGTCCTCCGAATGTGAGGAGGCCTTTAATGCTACCAAATATATTTTATCTAATTATCCTGTACTCCGAGCTCCTGATTTTAACAGATCTTTTTCCCTAGCAGTGGATGCGAGCAATACTGGGGTTGGTGCAGTATTGCAACAGGAAGACGACTGTGAAGTATTGCATCCTGTGTGCTATTTTAATAAAAAATTAAATTCTGCTCAACGTAACTATTCAGTCATTGAGAAGGAGCTGTTAGCATTAATTTTATCCCTTCAATACTTTGCTGTCTATGTGCAATCTGCCTCTGGTGCCATCACTGTGTATACTGACCATCACCCCTTAATTTTTTTGCATAAGTTCCAAAATAAAAATCAACGACTGACCAGGTGGAGTTTGTTGCTGTAGGAATACTCCCTGGATGTTAAACATATAAAGGGGGTCCAGAACGAGCTAGCTGATTGCCTATCACGTATCATTAAAGATTACATTTACCGGGTTGGCCTCATACAGCAGTAAGATTAACTTAATGAGAGGATTTTGGCAATTAGCTCTCCCTTGTAGCGAGGTAAATATCATGCTTTAGTAGTGCGCTTTCAAGCCTTCAGCTGTGAGATAATGCCTTGCAGTTCGAATAACGCTCCAGCTACGTTCCGGCTATATTCTGATGTGGTACCTGGAGACGTTGCCTACTTTGGGTGATATCCTTATTATAACCTCATTATAATCTTGCTGTTGCCAATCTGGTTGTGAATCTATTTATGTATTATGTTTAATATTATGTACTATACTCCTTAAACTCTTTTCTAGGGGGGAGGTCTGACATACGGAGACCTGTATGTTTATTTAAGAGTTAGAATTCAGAGTTGAAGGAGTGCCGAATCACCCAGGCGGCGAAGCAGACCAGCGAGCGAACCAGCGAGTGGGAAACCAGCTCGTCTGCATACCAGCAAACAAGCCTTCACACCTGCGTGCGTCATAGGTGACCCTGCAAACTACTTCGATGACCCGACGCTATGACGATGATCGACGCCAATTGACGCCATTGGACCACGTACCTCTTACGCAACTAGAGGAGCTGTGATTGGGGCGCGCACCATCCCCCGCCTCCTGATTCGTTCCTACACCATCATTGCTTAGTATATAAGACCCGAGTAGTGGGCATTCAAATCAGTCTCATTTGGAGTTGGGAAGGTGAACTTGCAGCTGGAGGAAGACGGGGTGAAGTATTTTAATGGGATTGTGACTGTCAGTCAGATTATATAAGTGTGTGTTAAGTGTGTTAGGTGTAAACACATACGTTATGTTGGTTAGTGAGATATGTGATTGGGGATTAACGTTAACGCTACTATTATGTACCTAACTATTTTAGTTGACTGACTTGTGGACTAAAGGAACTCTTCAAGTAATTGGGTTATGATAAAAGTAATACTATTGTTTTATATTAATACTTACGAGTTCTTTCATATGCTTATATTGCTGGTAAGAACAAGAACGGTGATACTATTGTCTCTTATTTGTAATATCGCCTTAGACTAACATGGCTGTTTTAATGTTACTTCTAGTGATTTCCTAAACTGAAGAAAATTCTTTTAGCTTCAAAATATTATTTTTGCTTTTCATATTATTTGAGTGAGACCTGAATCGAATCTATGAAGCGATCCTGTAACTTAATTTACTCATAATCAAACCTCAATGTTACGTGGTTAAGAAATACATTTATCTAATTATTAAATACATATCTAACTTTTTATGTGACTTTCATATGAATCCTGATAATAATAATATAATACTATTAACGTAAAACAAGAACAAAGAATAATAACTACATTAAATATAAATAAAAGGACATGATATAAGAAAACTATCTATTCATTTCAAAAAGGTTAAGAGACAGAAATATTCTTACTTTAATATTTATCTTTCAAGACTTTAATAGAATTAATAGTCCTTCTTTAGATATAACTTATTCGGTTCATAACCATAGCCTACTAAGCTTCGGTTAAATAATAATTCTTTAATACTACATGACTTCAATTAGTTTCAGTATTTTTCCATAATTAAAGAGTATCAGTCAATAAAGGATACCAAGTCCTAAGATCCAAAGGGAAAGGAAGCAACAACAGGAAATAATTGTATTATATTTTACTTTTGTTTTGCCTTCAGCTGACTGATACCTTAATATATATTTCTGTACTATCTAGATTCATCAAGTTAACCACTTGAGGATCAAGATACGTAACTATACACACACATTATATATAACCGACCAAAAAATATACCCTTCCCCCCTTCCCCCTTAACCTGTAACCAGCCACAGCTACAGTACAGGCTGGGTTTGGAGAGTAGGATAGGTTACTCTTAATATTAATGCATAAACTTGGTGTTTTCCAAGTTATAATGTTGGCGCCCGTAAAACTCCTTAACTTCTGAACTTACCGAGGTTGAGGAGGAGAGTCTTGATGTATTATCCTCATTTGTCTTAAGTTTGTGAACGGGGGGGGGGGGGTCCGTCACTGTTTTAAGGGGAGATGGGTCGTTTTTCTGGTCTCCCCCCCCCCCTTACTCCCATTAGTTTTCAGATTTTATGACCTTTCGTTCCATTTCTTTGTCAATATTAAGACTTTTGGTGTCATTTAGGTGTCGATTTATTCCTGGCGAGCGACAGCGAGCCTGAAATTTTAAGAGGAATGCCGGGACATTCTTCTACCGAAATTAATAGTCTAAACAAAATATGTCCCTTTGGACCTTACTGAGGATGAGGAGAGTCTTGATTAATTATCCTCACTTGTTTTAAGTTTGTGAACAGGAGACCAGCACAAAGTCCGTCACAGTTTGGGTTATTTTCTTTAATTTGGCGTGTAGTGAGACTGGGATTGGCCTCAACTTACCTTTTGATGACGTGCAAAGTTCTAGCAATGATTTATTCCTCTTTCAGCTGCTAGGCATAGAGCCATGGTTTTTGTTCTAAAAAAAAAAAAAATCTAGCAATTATTTCCCTGGTTCTACAGCTCCGTTCTTAATGGCCGACAATAGCGTCGCTTCCCGCGTCCCTAATCTTCTTGGTCCACTGTTGAACGGTTCGCAATTTTACTCCCATCTGGGCAGAAATGGCTTTGTTTGAATGGGCTGCCTTCAATAATGTCTTTATGGCAGTAATCTGTTAATTTTTCAATTGTTTATTGCCAAGCATTACGGAGATTTGAGCACTACCACAAGGTACGGGTGGCGAAAATCGGGGCACTGCCTTGGGGCACAAGCACACTGTATCCTCACTCCATGGGGCTAAGACGGTGACTGAGCTCCTTGTGGTACAACATCTGCCAAGCCCAGGGGTGTGCCTCGCTGCCAAACACTCAACAATTCAAATCCTCACAAGATTTTGGACAACAGTTGTCTATAAACACTTTCGGTGAAAAGTCTGCGCGTCAGAGGGCCCGTGCGCAGACTTTTCTCTGCCACTGGGTATATATATATATATATATATATATATATATATATATATATATATATATATACACACATATATATATACTGTATATATACACACATATATATATATATATATATATATATATATATATATATTATTATTTTTTGTTTTCTTTTTTTCTGGAGGGAATGGGGAGGAGGAAGGGAAGCATGATGAAAACTATTATACACTGAGCAAAGCAGAGATGGGTGGGGTAGGGTCACAAATATTGGGTGTGGAAATTAGTTCGGGGAGGGTACTGCGACGAACGACAAAATAAATGGTGTGAGAGGAAGGGGGTGTCGAATTGGAAAGGGGGGGGCGAACTTGTTTGGGGTGGCGGGTACTGTTGTGGGTGGGAGGGGAATAATCTATTTTTTATTAATTTCACTCTAGCACCAAAAACCTCCCAAAAAAATTAATGAAAGCAAACATGTGATCCATGGAGAAGTATTTAGAGAAGCATAAGGAGATATTTTGGACTTTTATGGACTTGGAAAAAGCGTATGATCGTGTGGACCGTGAAGCAATGTGGAAGGTGTTAAGGATTTATGAAATAGGAGGAAATTTGTTAGAAGCAGTTAAGAGTTTTTATGAAGGGAGTAGAGCATGTGTGAGAGTAGGAAATGGTGAGTTGAGTGAATGGTTTGAGGTAAAGGTAGGTTTGCGACAGGGTTGTGTAATGTCACCATGGCTGTTTAATATGTTTATGGATGGTGTGGTGAGGGAGGTGAAAAGGAGAACTATGGGAAGAGGATTGGGTTTAGTAAGAAAGAATGGTAGAGATTGGGAGTTGAATCAGTTGCTGTTCGCTGATGACACAGCATTGGTGGCGGATTCTGATGAGAAACTGCAGCGGGTAGTCAATGAGTTTGGTGTGGTTTGTGGAAGGAGGAAACTGAAGCTGAACGTCAATAAAAGTAAAGTAATGGTGTGTAATAGGGGAGAGCATTCGGTGAATCTAGATGTGAGGCTGGATGGGGAAATATTGGAACAAGTAGAGTGTTTTAAATATCTAGGAGGAACGATAAGCAGGAGTGGAGGTATGGAAGTGGAGGTAAAACAGAGAGTGTGTGAAGGAAGGAAGGTTTTCGGAGCAATGGGAAGTATGTGGAAGACGAGAAATCTCGGAGTGAAAGTAAAAAGTGCATTGTATCAAGGAATTGTTGTGCCAAAAGTGATGTATGGGGCTGAGACTTGGGCTCTGAAGAAAAAGGAGAAAAGAGGGCTGGATGTGATGGAGATGAGCTGCTTGAGGAGTATGTGTGGAGTTACTCGTAGAGACAGATTGAGGAATGAAGAGATACGTAGGAGAGTGGGGCAGCAGGAACATTTGTCAGCCAGAGTGAACAGAAGGGAGCTGAGCTGGTATGGTCATGTTGAACGAATGGGAGATGAAAGGCTTACAAAGAGAATATGTGAGTCAGGTACAAGGGGAGATAGAAGGGCAGGAAGACCCCCATTGAGATGGAGAGACTGTGTAAGAAAGGCTTTGGATGATAGAGGAATGACTATAGATCAGGCAGGGGAAGTGATGGTGGACAGGAGTGAATGGAGAATGCTTGTGAATAGTTGAGTGAACACGTGGTCATTTGGAGTAAGGGGTCGGGCGCAAGGTGGAGTAGATAATAGTCCATCAGGCGCCTGGCCCGGGGAGACGATTAATATGAAGGGTGCGCCTGGAAGTGTGGTGGGAGGGCTTGTGGCTTTGGCTCCGCTGCATGTCTGACTGCCGAGATCGGAACCTCTCCGGGTGGTCGGAGGCCGGGGGAGTGCTGGAGCGACCTTGGTGACCCTGGTCTCTGGGTCTTCTCCTGGGTGACCTAGATGTGTGTGAGTTTGTGCTTTTTATCTGTGTTTATTTGTTGTTTTATGTTGTTTTTGTGTTTTCCCTGTTCTTGCTCTGTCTTGAGTCGGCTACCCCCAAAATGGGGATTGGGCCTGAGCATATAGATAGATAGATAGATAGAAACATGTGATCCACCGGGATTCGAACCTGGGTTACCACATACAGATTTGATACACTCACCATTACACCATCAAGGCAGTTATGTGATGGGAAATTAATATATAATGGTACTCAACCTTTAACTGTGTTGGTGGTGTCATGGTTTAGATGCTTATGTTCTGGGTGTGGTGTCCCGAGTTCGAATCCCGGGAGGCCCATAATTATGTTTTAATTAATGTATTCAAGTACATAGGGGTTTGTAATGGACGATTAATGTTAAGAACGGGGTGTTCCTTAATCGTTCTCATAAGTTGATCACCTTTTGACTGTGTGTTTGTGTGTGTGTGAGTGAGTGTGTGTGTGAGAGAGAGAGAGAGAGAGAGAGAGACAGAATAACTATACTGCATTTTTCATTTCTCTCGAATTATTGGACGCGCACAGAAAAGTATAGAAGTAAATGTGAATCAGAATTGTTTTGTGTTGCACCATTTCCTGTTATGTTTTACGAATGTCTGCTGGGAGAGAGGGAGAGAGAACGTGTGACTAAAATTAATTAATACAAAAAACAATATACTATTTTCAGATTATAACATGTTCAGATTGTTTTTGTTTTGTGTGACAAAAATTATTTAATACAAAACAATATTCTATTTCCAGATTATATGCTGAGACAATTTTATTTTATATTTGTTTTATTTTTATTTTTATGGTTTTGCGTGTGACTAAAATTAATTATTACAAAATTGTTCAGATTATTTTTTGAATCCAATTAAAATTAGCAGTCAAATATTAGTTTTGCAGCTATTAGGTTGGTGAGGTTAGGTGTTTTATATTATGCTATGTTGCTTAGGTTACGTTAGGTTGATTAGGTTAAGGGGACAGTGGTTATTGTTTGGGTTTTATATATATATACAATCATATGTTTTTTAGTTTCCTCCCTAAACCTCCATCATACTTACAAAATAACGTCCATTAGATCACCCTTCGAGATTAATTTAAAAACAAATCGTTAGAAAAATGTCACGATCGAAGGCCGGGTCCTCCACAATTACCGGCTCGCCATCGCTCGCCAGGAAAAATAGCAACACCTAAAGGGCACGAAAGGTCTTAATATTGACAAAGAAATGGGGCGAAAGGTCTTAAAATCGACAAACTAATGGGGCAAACGTCTTACAATCTCAAAACTAATGGGGATAAGCATGAGGTAGAAAGGGGACCCGAAAAACAGCCCATCTCCCCTTAAGTTAAGTTGCTAGGTTAGTTTAGTTTTTATATTAGGTTAGGTTAAATTTTGCTGGTTAGGTTGTCAGGTTAGTTTGGTTAGGCTAAGTATGGTTGCTGTAAGTTAGGCTTGCTAGTTTAGATTAGGTTTGTTAGGTTAAGTAGGTTAGGTTTGTTAACCCTTCGAGTAACAGTGACGTGTTATATTTTATTCTAGCTATAATTAAACGATATTCTGCAGCTTAGGAAGAATCTGTGGTAGTTAAAAAGGTTGGCGGAGATAGTTTAAGCCTTATAAATTGCAAGAGATCCTTCCTAAGCTGAATGTAATCGCCTACTAGTTGCCAGAGTATGATGAAAAGTACGTCCCTGGTACTGAATGGGTTTAAGTGAGGTTAGGTTAGGTTTGGCTGATTAAACTATGCCAGGTTAGATTTGTTAGGTTAAGTTAACTTAGGTTACGCTCTTTTGGTTAGGTTTGTTAGGTTAGGTTAAGTTTGTTAAGTTAAGTTAGAGTAAGTTTGCTAGGTTAGGTTAGATTTGTTGGTTAGGTTGCATGGGTTAGGTTAGTTTAGGTTTATCAGGTAAGATTAGGTTCTAGCCATCACCTATTTTATTGATGGTGTAATGGTTAGAGCGTGTAAGTTTTGTATGTGATAGCCTAGGTTCGAATCCTGGGAGAATCATATGCTTTCATTAATTTCATATGGTGTGTTATTGGTGTTAAGAACGATTTTAAAAATAATGTGACCTTTGTCTTGCCTTCTGCCATGCATAATTGTCTTTCCACAATATATAGTTATTAAATTCGGTCATATATTAATTATATCTACCTTTACTAATGTTCGCACCCATTCCCAACAATTATTTGACTTCATTATATATATACCGGTATATACAGTATATAATTATATATATATATATATATATATATATATATATATATATATATATATATATATATATATATATATACCGGTATATATATATATATGTATATATATATATAGGGTTGATGACATCATAAGTTTGTTAATTGAATCGTGGTTAGCATTCATTCTTTTTTCGTGATTTTTTAAATTTCGTACTCCACTTTAGTTGAAATTCGTTTCAGTGTTATCTCCCACTGTATTTACTGTCTCTAAGCAGACAGTTTGGTTTGTCCTAGTCCTACCGTCATAGATAATCTTACTTTTCAATTTTATTCAATCATATCCATTAAGGAGCATTACACAAGAGCTTTTTATCAACTCTCTATCGATAAATTGATCTTATAATTGATATAATTGAAGTGTATAAGATGAATCGTAGTTGGTAGATTGGTGAGTATCTGGTCTGATTCTCATGTGGATTCCGACCAAGTTTCCAATTTAGTCCCTGGAAATACTGTGTAACCCACAAGAGTCCCCCCCTCCGAGTATACACCGGCATCTACCTAAGTTGGCCATGCCCAGCCACCCACCACACAGTTATCTCTCATGCCAGCAGCCCTCCAAGAGAACGGAGTGCTCCCTTAGCCAGTCACAAACCGTGTTCCTCAGCCAACCACAACCGCCCTGGGACCACCAATTAGAACCCTCCTTTTACGTAGCTTCCACCAGAAGTGACGCTCCCTGTATTGTTCTGCCAGATTGGGAGTATAATGAACATTCCCTCATGCAATCGACTCACCAACGCCCTGAATATTACAGGGGCAAATGAACCTGAAAAGTGCCTGACCAACCCAGGCTTCCGAGGATACAAACACAATCCTCTATATATATATGTGCTAATATAATTAGAAGACCTGCAAGACAGTTGTTGCATTTCAAGCTTTAAGTATTTCTCATTTTTCACAGCAACCCTGGACCTTCCAGTTGCTCCCATGAATATTAGAATAATACCTTGGAACCAGGCCCATGTTATAATACCTGAGTTCCAAGGCTAGGATGTATATGTACCTCACGACAACCACTTTTCCTCTTTTCTCAATGCCCCCCGAGTTCATTGACATCTGAACCAAGAATAATTTAGCATAGGACCTCAGGAAAACCTGAGGAAAGTATGCAAACCATCACCTCCCTAACAGTCTTACACCTTCGGGCCCGGACTCCATGGCACAGTGACTCGGTCTGCCTCAGCCCCCTCCCCCTGCCCCTCGAGAGTGCCTCCTGACGTAGCACCTACTGGATTACTGAAGGGCTACCCGTCTGCTGCCTGTCCCCCGGAACCTAGGACCCTTGCTCAAGTTACGTAAGCAGGCCTGAACCTAGGACCCCTGCTCGAGTTACGTAAGCAGGCCTGAATCTAGGACCCCTGCTCGAGTTACGTAAACAGTCCTGGACCTAGGACCCCTACTCGAGTTACGTAAGCAGGCCTGAACCTAGGACCCCTGCTCGAGGAGGTAACCAGCCTTGCAGTATTGGCCACTACCGTCTATGTCAGCCAGACCAGTACTCTCGTCCCCTGCCCTCCCAAATACTTAAGTGTTTCTGTGTCTCTCTTTGTTGGTTAGTGTTGTGAGGTATTGATTGTGTAAATATGTGAAACGTGTTGTGTCCTGATTTAATTATGATCTGTGCCCTAGATCACGTACTTGCGTAAAAGCTTCATCCTTCTGAACCTGTGTCACTCTGTGTTAATTTTGCTTTTAAAAAACTTGATCCTTGTTCAAGACTATTTATTTGACCAATAACTTACGTGTACGTTACATATCAGTGTTACTAAAATATACTCAGGCCCCCACGCTCGAAGATTTACTGACTACGTGTATGTTGATTTATTATTTGTGAGTTGAAGTCCTAGTGTATTCCGTAATCAATCCATCTATATATTCACTGTTTACCTAGAACCTACGCCCAGTTTTCCAACGAGTGAATAGTGTAATTCCTTTAACCTTTCGCTAATTAATCGCATATGAAATATATCTTATAGATGTGCTTTTATATACTTGTAAATCTTGATGTTGTGATATTTCGAATACCGTGTTTAGGAATTCTTTCCTCTGTGTTTCGTCTCACTTTCATCTACCATACACTAATTGTACTTGTGTATTTTATTCACCTCGCTCTGTTAACCTGTTCAGACCCGAGTCTGATACTGCCTGTTTTAAGTATCAATGAGTAGGACTTCGTCGCCTACGTTCATGTACTAATTGTGCCTGTACATTTTATTCCCCTCGCTCTGTTAACCCGTTCAGAAACGAGTCTGCGATTGCTTTGAATATCAATGAGCTAAACTTCGTCATTACCGCCAATTTAATTACTAAGTACGATCTATCGATCGATATCTGTTAACCCATGCAGATCTAACTCATTAAGATTAATTTATAGTGACCAGTCAAGTCTGAATCTATTAGAACTCAGCCAGTCATTTTGTGTATCTTCGAGTGTTGTCTTAATTGTGAATATTAGAAATTACATTTTGAAATAATTAATACCGACCAGTAGACAGATTAAACTACATTTTCACTCTTATTAAATTCACATTATTACTTTGCTCTACCTAAGAAAATTATAGAAACACGAATTTCTAAGTCCGGTTCGTTATCGTAGCATAATGTTCAAGTAATATAATTCTGTGATAAAATATAAATTCCCTTTTTAGCTATTTTGATACTTCTCATTAATTTTAAATAATAATCTCAGCCCTTTCCTGTAATTTAAGTTAACATCGCATTCCGCCGAAGAATATAGTTGCACTAACTAGAAAAAGTATTTATCACTATCTCAGTTCAACTAGTGACCTTCCCAGTGACCTGACCTGAGGGCAAGCTCACGCGGTCAGATTTAAGGTTCAGCTGAGCCATACGTGTGACTCCCCTGAAACCTTGTGACAACGTATTTATAACCTCAACTCTCTACATCGTAACTCTAGGATCGCTACCTAGGGTGTTGAAGTCTCTTCTTGATTACTGAAGATACGGGACTCCCATTTATTATTGCATTGAAGGTTAATGTTTATTTACGTGTATAATGCCCTTATGTATGCTTTCTCATAATACCTGATTTGATACTAGACTTTCAGCATTGAGTTATTCTAGTACCAGTAACTTGTTCTGAAGTAAGAACAATACATTTACACTGATTAATATTTCGGATCCTCATTGATGATCCTCCTCATTTTCCTCATCTTGTGTTTATTAAATAAAACCTTCCTATATTTTCTTCCTTGCGTTGTTATTGAGTACTACATTGAACTATTGAATACTATTTTTATTGCATATAGAACCTTCTCGGTACGTTCCTGTCAAGTATATTTAAGTCCATCAAACCAGATTTGGATTGCTTTACGGACTGTATCAAGGGAATTAACTTATCAGAACCCAGCACAACACTGGTAGCCAGCGGTGTCTTGATACGGCGCACCAGTACGGATATTCTAGAAATTTCAAATTTTTGTTTTGGTATTCAATTGACAATATTTTACTCTCATCATGGCAGCAGCACTCAGGTTCGATATCCCGGTCTTTAAAACCGAGGAGCATGACATTTATACTTACCTGGAATAGTCAAACCTATCCTAGACATGATGTTTAGGGAAGATGACGCCACCAAGATACACACAATTGTGCTTAAACTGGGAAAGTATGCATCAAAGGTATCAGGATACGTGCGTGATAATATGCCAGGGTTGACTTGGGCCCAATTTGAAGTTTATGTCAGATCAGCTGTTAACCCCATATTAGGTCAGACGATTGCTGACAAAATTTGTCATGCAGTCACATATACTGGCGATTTGGATGGGACCATCGACAAGCTACAACAACTGGCAATGAACGCTTTCCATGAAGAGACAAACGCCCAGAGAAGAAAACTAGTATTCAAAGCTCTATTCAGGATCCTCCCTGACCCTGTGGCCAGACATTTGTCCATCATAGACCCCACTAACTATGATGCAGATATGCTCACAATTAAGAGAATCATGGCAATGCATACCCCACAAGAGCCAAGTTAACCCAGCACCACCAACAAGATAGCCGCAGTGATTAGCAAAGTCACTACTCACCCTACTCCTAGCCCTCTCATTAACAGAGGCCCTGCAGTTCCCAGACCCTCAGACAGAATTGAAGAATGGGCACGGATACGCCCTGCAGACTGGAAGCCTTGCAACTCCACATGCTTGCTTTGGTCAATCAAGAGGTCTTTTGGGGAACTCACAAGGAAAAGGAGCCGAGCCCCAAATTGGTGGGCCCAAATACCGTGGGTCAAGCCACGACAGGTGTCCGCTATCACGGAAGATAGCGTGGCGGGCGTAGAGGAAGAAGAAATGGAAGATGCCCCAGAGATTTCAACGCAGCCGGAGCCAATCCAAACAGAAGACTTGGATTTTTAGCACGCCCCCCACACAAATCGTCGCGACAATGCGGGGGATCATGACAATACACCCCAAGGAGGACTTCCGGTGTATTACAAACTCACTCTGAATGGGGTGAAAGTGCGGCTCTTAATTGATACGGGGGCTTCCCGTTCCTGTCTTTTCCTTCCTTTTTTCCGGAAATATACCAACATTTTCGGAGACATTGTACCCTCCCACGTAATCTTAATCAGTGCCAACGAACAGGTTATTCCCAACCTGGGTCAGTCCCGTCCGTTGCACGTCCCCCCCCCTCCCCCCCATCAAGGGGTGCAACACTCATTTGAGGTGTACCCCAGTGAAGCCAACTACGATGGCTACTTAGGGCTAGATTTACTAGCGGCCCTCCACGCCTCCGTAGATTGTTGGCGCAGGAATTTGTCTTACGACTATCAGTCCAAAAAAAGAAAAAAAACAACAACAAACCCCAAAACCCCCTAACGTCAAACAACTGAAATCTGTCCTCCCATCCTCCTACCCTCCAGGCGACACCAAAGCAGTGCCACCTAAATCCCATCCAAACCCGCCTACCAATGATATCCCTGCCTCTAAAGCCTTATCCCAGCCCCCAAAAATCCTCCCAAATTCAGCTTTCCCCCCCTCCGCCAAACACCTCCCTTCACCTAACCTTTGCTTAAATGACTTTTCCCAACCAACACCCACTCCTGAACCTCATTCCTGCCCTACCCAGATCCTTGCTCCTGCCATAATCTCTAAATCAACAATCATTCCACCTCATCATGAGAAATGGATTCCTTTAGTCTCCAGATTCCAGGGCCCTGCCCTTCTGACCCCTCACCTCCGAAGCCCTTTCAATGGGGCCTGCCTGACCGCTCCCACTTTGCTACCTCAACACATAAATTGCATAACAATTGCAAGCATATCAGAACGACCTATCACCCTACCCAAAGGTTTAGAAATTGGAGAACTAGAAATGTACTCCGAGGAACTAACCCCACCTGTTGACCCTTCCCCCCCCCCCCCCCCCTTTGACAACCCTATTCCAGACATACCCACTACTCTAACCTACCACCAACAGTCAGACTTCAAAAACCTCCTTCTTTCCTTTCAAGATATTTTCGCCACTTCCAACCGAGATATGGGTAACACCCAAGTCTTACATCACCCCATTCAGACCGTGGGCCACCCCATCAAGCAACCCATCAGGAGGAAAAACCCCATCCAAAGACTCGAAGAAGAAAAACAAGTCCAAGATATGCTCACAACAGGCATAGTTAAACCCTCCCACAGCCGTTGGTCTTCACCTGTCGTACTCGTCAGAAAGAAAGACGGATCCACCAGATTCTGTATCGATTATCGCCAGTTAAACGACGTAACCATTAAAGACGCTACCCCCCTTCCTAGGATCGATGACTCTCTCGATTCTCTACTAGGAGCCAAATGGTTAACTACCCTACACCTGCAAGCTGGTTATTGGCAAGTACCTGTCCTACTAGAACATCAACAGAAAACAGCATTCTCCACTAGCCAAGGGAAACTATATAAGTTCACTGTACTTCCATTTGGGCTCTGCAACGGACCAGCCACCTTTTCCAGACTAATGGAGTCTGTGTTGCAAGGTTAAACCTGGGAAACATGCTTGGCTTACCTTGACGACATCATCGTGTTTGGCACTACCTGGGCAGAACATCTCCAACGCCTTAAACAAGAGTTCCAGAGGATTAGAGATGCCAACCTGAAGCTTAAACCATCCAAATGCACCCTAGCCCAACGTCAAGTGAACTTTTTGGGTCACGTAGTGTCAGAAGATGGTATTGCCCCAGATCCAGCAAAACTAGAAGCCATCAGTAAACCCCCCCCCCCCACTAACGTAAAAGGTGTACGTGCTTTCTTCGGCCTGGCCTCTTATTACAGAAGATTCGTAAAGAACTTTGCAACCATTGCTAAACCTCTGCACGATCTAACCAAGAAAGAAGAACCTTTTCTATGGACAGAGGCTAGATTGCAAGCTTTTCAGAGTCTCAAAACCAACTTAGTTGCCTCCCCTGTTGTATCCTTCCCTGACTATACCCAGCCTTTCCAACTCTACACTGACGTATCCCAATCCGGAATAGGCGCAGTTATAGGCCAAACCCGTGATGGGAAAGAGCACATAATTACTTGTGCAAGCCTCTCCTTGAACCCTGCAGAAGTCAATTACCCAGTCACCAAGAGAGAATGTTTGGGCATAATTTGGGCCTTACAACATTTTAAAGCATACCTGGCCGGAGTAAAAGTAACAGTCATAACAGATCATCATGCATTGCAATGGCTAAGAAAATCAGATACCAAGAACGCCTTAAATGTTTGTTGGAGAGAATCCCTGGAAGAATTTGACATACAGTAGATATCGTCTATCGACCAGGGAAATTGCATACGAATGCAGATGCTCTTTCTCGCCTCCCCATGCCGAAGTGAAGGAAGTCCCCCCTCACCCCATCCACGCCATTCACCATCAAGGCCAAGTAGAAAACAGCCAACAAGAATTATTTCGTAACTATCAACGGCAACAACAGCCGACTGGATCCCTAGAAAAATGTTTAACCAACTATCCAGATGTGGGGATAACTTATTCACTCTAGAAGGAAAAATAGTGATCACCCCCCAGAACGCATTTCCAACTATGCAATCAATGCACATGGATAATGGCATCCATTTAGCTCAAAAACGCCTCATCGACACTTTTCAACAGGTATACTGGACACCATCTCCCTACTTAACCGCCAAAAAGATAACAGAAGCCTGCAGAGAATGTGCCTTGGGAAAAGACCAAACCAGGACACCTGGCCCCACGGGAAAATTAGTTGCATCTAAACCATGGCAACTCCTTGCAATCGACGTCATGGGACCCCTCGAAAATAGCCATGGACACAAATACATCATCACCTTCGTCGACACCTACTCTAAGTATGTAACAGCCTGCCCAGCCAAAGAACACTCCGCTTTTGCGGTTGCAGAAGCATTAATCCAACATGTGTTTCCCTATTTCGGATTGCCCGAAGCCATCCATTCCGACAATGCCCCAGAATTTACCAGTCACGTGTGGTCACAACTATCACTGATGTATGGCTTCAAAATCAGTCACTCTTCTCCCTACTGGCCCCAAGGAACTCCATCTGCAAAAGGAGTCATAGAACCATTGCAAATCAGATCCGGACCCAGCTGCAACAAATGGACTCTAAAGACTGGTCCAGCCAAGTAATGATTGTGCAATGGGGCATCAACACCTGCCCAAGAGAAGATGGAATTACCCCCCATGAACGAGTTATGGGAGTAACCCCCCTTCTCCTCCCATTACGTCATCTGGCTGTCCCGTATGAACCATCCTCTAACTTCGACCAACATCTACTACACCTGAAGAACCGACTTCGTCAAATAAAATATGTGCAAGACCTTCAACCTGATGAGACCCCCAGAGCTAGCCCACATCGCATTGGTGACCTCGTCATGATTGCACACCTGCCAATCCCCTCCAAAATGAAACCTAGATTCAAGGGCCCCTTTGAAATCTTATCTGTGCCCAACTGTTATCAAATTACCATTAATTATTTTGGCGAACCACGCACGTATCGTAACATGCATGTACGTAGATTTCAGCCTATCAATGACAATGATGTAATGGTTGCCAATCCAAATCAATATGACAGGTTACCAAATGACAATAATCCCAACTTAGAATCCACAGAGTCCACCCTTCCTGAGCTACTTCCTCCTTCTTCTCCCTCTCGTCAATTCAAACACCCTCCTGATCTACTCAAATCACGCAAACCTCACCCACCCGCCTCTAGCCCTGTGCAACGTACTCCAGTTTCTACACCTGCCCCCTCTATCCCCACCCGCACTGTCTCTGCCCCACCAATACTCTCTACTAAGACCACTATCCATGCGCCCACTGCACCTTCTAACTCCTCAACTGCTCAGCCGTCACCTTCTATAACCCTACCTTCATTCTCTCAATCATCAGGTACTCAACCAACCACCCCAATCACCATCAATCTACCTTCTACTTCTCGACCTCAGGCTAGTCCTTTTCCTCCTAGTACGACACCTCAACCCTCCCCTTCCCAATTCCATCCTAGTCCTTCCCCTCCTGCTGTACTATCCCCTCTCATTCCTATCGTAACTAAACCAACTTAAGCCTCCAAACTAAAATCTACTAAACCTCCTACTCCATCTAAATTACATACAACTTCTACAACATCCACATCTATACCGACTTCACCTTCCCTCAACACTAGCACTCAATCCTCTCCTTTGATCAGACCGACTCCACATAAATTAAATCGGCCTCCTCTTTCTCACAGCTCAGCTTCTTCCCCCTCCCCTCAGTCTCGTGTAAATCAACCTGTTCTAATATCAACTAAATCCCCATTATGTACGAGATCGTGCCGACGTGTGACACCACCTCAAAGATGGGCCCCCACCTTCCACACTAAAGCTCCCCGGGCAACCCAGCCTCCTACAGTTAGTGCGACCAGGCCTAACCAGCAACGCACTAACAACAAGGCTGTCACTCCATCATCAACCTCTGCCACTACCAGACCAGCTCACATGACTCCTCCTACCAGTACTCCTGAAGCCACGGCAATAAACCCTTCAACCCCTCCTCCACAAACCCAAGAGGCCAAAATGAAAGTTATAAGAGTGGCTTTCCTCGAGGACAAAAAACCCGTCACCATCCCCACTACATCTGCACTGCTGCAACTCGCCAGGGCCTCCAAGAAAGACTGGCAAGTCCAAGTGACATTCAACCCCAACAAACCCACTGATGTCCCCTCTGCAGAATGGTTCCTCATCCTAAAATATGCCTCAACCCTCACCCCATCTAATACATCCAGGACCTACCACATTAGATCGCGAGGTCGCGACTTTTTTGATAACGAAGGTGGTGAGATGACGGGCCCAAAACTAATGGTTCACCGAGTGGCCTGCATAACCACACAGGCCACCTCTAAGCCCCAGGAAAGACAACGAGGACAGTTACCTGAGTCCCCCGTCCGAGTACACCGGCATCTACCTAAGTTGGCCATGCCCAGCTACCCACCACACAGTTCTCTATCACGCCAGCAGCCCTCCAAGAGAACGGAGTGCTCCCTTACCCAGTCACAAGCCGTGTTCCTAAGCCAACCACAACCGCCCTGGGACCACCAATTAGAACCCTCCTTTTACGTAGCCTCCACCAGAAGTGACGCTCCCTGTATTGTTCCGCCAGATTTGGAGTATAATGAACACTCCCTTATGCAATCTACTCACCAACGCCTCGAATATTACAGGGGCAAATGGACCTGAAAAGTGCCTGACCAACGCAGGATTCCGAGGATACAAACACAATCCTCTATATATATGTGCTAAGATAATTAGAAGACCTGCAAGACAGTTGTTGCATTTTAAGCCTTAAGTATTTCCCATTTTTTCACAGCAACCCTGGACCTTCCAGTTGTTCCCATAAATATTATAATAATACCTTGGAACCAGGCCCATGTTATAATACCTGAGTTCCAAGGCTAGGATGTATATGTACCTCACGACAACCACTTTTCCTCTTTTCTCAATGCCCCTTTCCCCCCCCCCCCCCCCCGAGTTCATTGACACCTGAATCAAGAATAATTTAGCATAGGACCTCAGGAAAACCTGAGGAAAGTATGCAAACCATTACCTCCCTAACAGTCTTACACCTTCGGGCCCGGACTCCATGACACAGTGACTCGGTCTGCCTCAGCCCCTTCCCCCTGCCCCTCGAGAGTGCCTCCTGACGTAGCACCTACCGGATTACTGAAGGGCTACCCGTCTGCTGCCTGGCCCCCGGAACCTAGGACCCCTGCTCGAGTTACATAAGCAGGCCTGAACCTAGGACCCCTGCTCAAGTTACGTAAGCAGGCCTGAACCTAGGACCCCAGCTCGAGTTACGTAAACAGGCCTGGACCTAGGACCCCTGCTCGAGTTACTTAAGCAGGCCTGAACCTAGGACCCCTGCTTGAGGAGGTAACCAGCATTGCAGTATTGGCCACTACCCTCTACGTCGGCCAGACCAGTACTCTCGTCCCCTGCCCTCCCAAATACTTAAGTGTTTCTGTGTCTCTCTTTGTTGGTTAGTGTTGTGAGGTATTGATTGTGTAAATATGTGAAACGTGTTGTGTCCTGATTTAATTGTGATCTGTGCCCTAGATCACGTACTTGCCTAATAGCTTCATCCTTCTGAACCTGTGTTACCTTATGCTAATTTTGCTTTTAACACCTTACGAGCGGCCTATGCGGTTTATTTATGTGTACCGCACAGCGGGGTGTTTTTAGCCAAAATAGGGCTGTTTACGTGATCATTTTCATGCCTAAATAAGACCCAGAACGTAAAACAAGTACCTATCCCTGAAAGGGCATAAACAGAGCTTTCGAATGACACCATAACGATCCTTGTATGATGGATAGTTTTCTTGCAATAACCGTGCAACGCGAGTGCAAAAAGCAGGTAATTCGGTACTTTCAGTACATAATTGAGTATGTAGCGAGTGAGAGAGGGAGGAGGGAGCTGAGATTTGTGTCAGTAGGTTCGCCGCGGTGGTCTGGAGCAGTCATACGCTCGCTAGTCTCCTGCCACCACTTGTCTCTCTCTCTCAGCCACATTACGTGCTGAAATTGCCACTCGACCTATGTCGAGCGCCGCCACATAGTCCAGCTTTATTTAACTCGACTTATGTTGCTCGCCGCTAATTAAGGGTTAAAAAACTTGATCCTTTTTTCAAGACTATTTATTTGACCAATAACTTACGCATACGTTACATATCAGTGTTACTAAAATATACTCAAGCCCCCACGCTCGCAGATGTACTGACTACGTGTATGTTGATTTATTATTTGTGAGTTGAAGTCCTAGTGTATTCCGTAATCAATCCATCTATATATTCCCTGTTTAAATAATACTTAGAACCTACGCCCAGTTTTCCAACAAGTGAATAGTGCAATTCCTTTTACCTAATTAATCACATATGAAATATATCTTATAGACGTGCTTTTATATACTTGTAAATCTTGATGTTGTGATATTTCAAATACGGTGTTTAGGAATTCTTTCCTCTGTGTTTCGTCTCACTTTCATCCACGATACACCAATTGCACTTGTGTATTTTATTCACCTCGCTCTGTTAACCCGTTCTGACCCGAGTCTGATACTGCCTGTTTTAAGTATCAATGAGTAGGACTTCGTCGCCTACGTCCATGTACTAATTGTGCCTGTACATTTTATTCCCCTCGCTCTGTTTACCCGTTCAGAAACGAGTCTGATATTGCTTTAACTATCAATGAGCTAAACTTCGTCATTACTGCCAATTTAATTACTAAGTACGATCTATCGATCGATATCTGTTAACCCATGCAGATCTAACTCATTAAGATTAATTTATAGTGACCAGTCAAGTCTGAGTCTATTAGAACTCAGCCAGTCATTTTGTGTATCTTCGAGTGTTGTCTTAATTGCGAATATTAGAAATTCTATCTATCTATCTATTGCCTGACGCCGTGATCCCCGAAGGGGTGGCCACGAACGAACCGCCCCCATGCACCTCTGTCCCCAGTCAGTCGACGCCCCTCCCCCCAACCAGCACCGCCTTCGTTCATGTAGTTCCTCACTCCATCCTTCCACCTCATATTCGGTCTACCTCTCCCCCTCTGTCCCTCCACCTCGCTCTCGTACACCCTCTTAGTCATTCTCTCGCTTTCCATACGTTCCATATGGCCGAACCATCTCAAGTTGTTCCTTTTCACACTTTCCAGCACATCTACCTCCACACCACACCTCCTTCTTACTTCCTCATTAGTCTGTCTATCCCTCCATGTAACTCCGCACGCACTCCTTAAGTAATTCATTTCCACTGCTCTCACTCTTGGTCTGAGTCTCTCAACCAACGTCCATGTATTAGAAATTACATTTGAAATAATTAATACCGACCAGTAGACAGATTAAACTACATTTTCACTCTTATTAAATTCACGTTATTACTTTGCTCTACCTAAGAAAATTATAGAAACACGAATTTCTAAGTCCGGTTCGTTATCGTAGCATATGTTCAGGTAATATAATTCTGTGATATAATATGAATTCCCTTTTTAGCTATTTTGTTACTTCTCATTAATTTTAAATAATAATCTCAGCCCTTCCCTGTAATTTAAGTTAACCCTTTCAGACTCATGTGACACAGAGGTTGCCAGATTAGCAATAAGAAATAGAGTTCTCTCACTCTTATAATTATCTCTCCAAAATTAGTTTTCTGCCCACAGCTAACTCAAAGACAATTGCAGAGGTTGAAGTAACTAAACTAAACTAAATACCCCTGATGGTAACAAAGGTTTTAAAATATCCCTAATAGGCTCAAAATCTCGTCATATGTCGGAGAGGGTTAACATCGCATTCCACCGAAGAATATAGTTGCACTAACTAGAAAAAGTATTTATCACTATCTCAGTTCAACTAGTGACCTTCCCAGTGACCTGACCTGAGGGCAAGCTCACGCGGTCAGATTTAAGGTTCAGCTGAGCCATACGTGTGACTCCCCTGAAACTTTGTGACAACGTATTTATAACCTCAACTCTCTACATCGTAAAGCCACTTTCACACATTCACGATGTTGGTCCCGATGTACCCCGATTTGAATATCGGGACACAACGTGGTGCAATCCCCAACGTGTGTCGGGGGTCGTCGGGGAGCGTCGTGTACCCGCGGAGTGGGACGTGGCAAATCGGGCTTGGCCACCAAAGGTTTGGATTTGTTCAAAAATTTCGCACGATGGACTTTTGGCGTGGTTTCATCGGGTAACGTCAGGTACAACGTGTCGATGACGTGGGTCTCGCGTGTCTGCATCCAGTGCATCGGCATCGACGTGGCGGCGGCGTCGGGGTATAAATAGTTATAATATATTACAGTAAAAGTCATGTAATCCGAATGGCAGCGGACCGACAGTGCTTCGGATTAGTGGAGTATTCTGACAACACTATAAATACGCACATGATGAATAAATAAAGACCTGATATGGTATATGGTAGGCCTATACCGTATATACCGTATATAATATTTCATAATCAACTTATATCAAACGAGTTAATAAGTTCAAATGAAAAATCAGTGTACTGGTATGATTACCGAAACACGTGTGTGTTAATTGTCGAGTGAGTGTGTGTGCGTGTGCGTGTGTTTGTTATTGTTCTTGTGTGGCTATATCGACCGCCACTGATACACGGTATGCAATAAATGTTATTATAATTATGCTCTATGGAATTGAATTTCATTTTACCTAATACAGTAGTGTTTATAATAGTAAAAGCCAAAGGAAATACTAAGTGTTATTGATTAATTTAACAGAAGGTAGTGTTTGTGTGGGTGGATGGGTTTAGATAGAGGAGATTGTTCCTGTGTTTTCGACGATTCCATCCTTACACAAGCTGTTTATATCGATCCTTTTGCACAAGATAGGTTTATATCAATACATTTTACCTTCCACAATTAGAGAAAATATGATTCATCACGAAGTGTAGCCTACCTGTGGAGATTAAACGCACTGTTATATTATATACTATATGAGATATACCGGTACCGGTATATCGTTTTTTTATCGTTATTTTTATTTGCATAATAAATCACAACAATTTTTTCCGCTGAACATGATGACGGTGTTTAGAGTATGCTATCATCAATATTGGATTTTATAGAAATAAATCTATAACGATAATTTTTTGTTTTTATAGAATCCCAGCCGCACCAAAATATTCGCTCTTAATTGGTTTTCACCCATGATAATTGTTTTTTTTTAATTACCATTTTTATAAACGGCAAGAGGAAAGGTTAGTATATAAGATTTCAACAAAACAATAAATAAAAATAATAATATGTGGAATTTCACCGTAGGTGAAGGTTACTGTTCAGTCCGCCCATACTTTCCCTCCCCATCTCAGTTGGTTTTCACCCATAATAATTGTTTGTTGTTATTTAAACAAAAATATGAACGGCAAGAGGAAAGGTTATTATATAAAATTTCATCAACAAAATAATTTAAAATAATAATATGTGGAATTTCACCGTAGGTGAAGGTTACTGTTCAGTCCGCCCATAATTTCCCTCCCCATTGTCACCGATAAAATATGGGACAATGAACATTCTGTAAGCAAGTGATATATTGGATTTTTCATTAGCTTTCTAATGGTACATATATGGCCTATGTACGATCAAAACTTTTATTTTTCCTGAATATTTTATGTCCGTCGCCGCTGTCACCCACTGGTAATTATTTTCGCTTCACTTCATGGTCTATTTTCATATAATTTAACGTTCGATACAGTTTTTAGATATTAATTTCGTATATCGGCAATGAATACAGATTGTTATTTACGAAGAACCAGCTCTCTACGACAAAAACTTGATTTTATATAAAAACATTCATACGCCTATACCTTACAAAGAAATAATTCGACCTTATCTTACCTTAAACTTGACCGTTGAACGTAATACCTTTAACACCATATGTATTGATGATATCTGTCAGGCTGCCTGACGTTGTGGCGTCGTCCTCGTCGGGTCGGCCACGTCACCATCATAAGTCCATCGCCCCTCGTAGTGTTCCCCACGTGCCACGTCGGGGTATGGTTTTGACCGGAATTTTGACCGTTACAGCATTGACATGGCGCCGTCGTGTTGCAACCGTGGTACCATTTGGCCCGGCGTGGCTACGACGAGTCACCGTCGAGGCTTCGTCGTCAAACGCGTACATCCTGTCACTGTCTCTGCCGATATGCCAATTTGTGTACCTCGGGGCACATCGGGACCAACATCGTGAATGTGTGAAAGTGGCTTAACTCTAGGATCACTACCTAGGGTGTTGAAGTCTATTCTTGATTACGGAAGATACGGGACTCTCATTTATTATTGCATTGAAGGTTATTAATTATTTACGTGTATAATGCCCTTATGTATGCTTTCTCATATTACCTGATTTGATACTAGACTCACACCATTGAGTAATTCTAGTACCAGTCACTTTTTCTGAAGTAAGAACAATACATTTACACTGATTAATATTTCGGGTCCTCATTGATGATCCTCCTCATTTTCCTCATCTTGTGTTTATTAAATAAAACCTTCATATACAGTATGTTCTTTCTTGCGTTGTTATTGAGTACTACATTGAACTATTGCATATTATTTTCATTGCATATAGAACCTACTCGGTACGTTCCTGTCAAGTATAATTATGTAAGTCCATCAAGCCAGATTTGGATTGTTTTACGGACTGTATCAAGGGAATTAACTTATCAGAACCCGGCACAACAAATATATAGCCCATATAATAACCACGACCCCTCAACTCTTATTTGTTCCCTCTCCAAACACATTCTATATAATGTTAGTCTTCCATTCCGTTTACGTTTATTATTCAGTGGGTTCTTTCCCTCTGCACCCCCCCCCCCACCTGAACATGGGGGCTCTAAAACCTGGGGGAGAGGAGGATGAGAGAGAGAGAGAGAGAGAGAATTACACAGAGTTACACAGGTATTCAGACCACACAGACCTTGTGGTCCCTACTAGGTGGTCCAGCCTTAATACTACTAAACATGAATAGTTTATAGTAGAAGAATATGACAGCAAAGTAGAAGGCTCTGTCCCCACCATCCGGCTGAAAAAAGCCGTACCGGAAAATAGGATGAAGTGTAACCTTATGGTTCAGGAAATAGCACAGAGAGAGAGAGAGAGAGAGAGAGAGAGAGTGAGAGTGAGTTAAAGTGAGAGATTTAGAACCCAGGTAAATGTTAATAAACGAATGTGTTATAGGGAAACATAATTACCTCAGATAACCTAGAGATAGAGTTTATATTTTATAAGTAATTCCGTTTACATTTATGTTCTTTTTTGTGTTATTTCATCCTTGACCTTGCTATATATAATCTACTTGTCTTTAATTCTGCATACATTGAAGGGGGTAGTTCTTGGTTTTTGGTCTATATATTTATTTATTTTATTTATTTTTGAGTTTCCTCGCTAGACCTCCATCAAGCTTGGAAAAATACTCCCTAGACCTCCTTTCAAGATAAATTTGTACATTTTTTGGTAGAAAAAATGTCCTGGCCGAATATCGGTTCCTTCTAAAATTAGATGCTCGCTATTGCTCTCCAGGAAAAAAATCGACACCTAAAGGGCACGAAAGGTCTTAATATTGGCAACATAAAAAAAAATGAGGCAAGAGGTCTCAAAATTGCCAAACTAACGGAACGAGCGTCTTACAACCTCAAAACTAATATGCTAAACTTGAGGGAGAAGGGGGGCCAGAAAAAGCGAGTACTACCCCCTTAAGCTGACTAATATTTTCATCCTATATGTTTGTCCAATTACACTTCATTATCTCCTTTAGTTCTAATTTCTACCATATTACACCTATTCTCTATGACGCATTTCCTTTCTATGACGCATTTCCTTTCTGTTTTTGACCATCATTAGACGATATATATATATATATATATATATAATTATATATATATTGTGTGTGTGTGTATCCCATTCTGCCATTCAGTACCGGTGGCATCCTATTCACTACATTCTGCCAACTACTAGACGAAGTTATTCACCTTAGCAAGGACGTCTAACAATTAAAAGGCTACAGACTATCTCAATTAATCCTTTTTAGCTACCATAAATCCTTCCTAACCTTCAGAAAATCATCTAAATGTAGCTGAAATAAAATAAAGAAGTGACCGCTACTGAATGGGATATATATACAGTATATTCAGCTGTATGTACGTGCTTTAGGATGTATGTTTAAGTGCTGCATTATTAACATTCCTGCTGTTTCGTAATAACCCAAGTTATAAACACCTTCCTCCTCATTATGAAGCTCCTAGACTATCTATATACGTACAATATATCCTCATGTTGACTTGTGTGCCCGGCAATAGGCAAGTACTGTATTTTCAAAGCTGGGGGTGCCCTGTGTGAATGAGAGAGAGAGAGAGAGAGAGAGAGAGAGAGAGCAGGGAACGATGCCATGCATTTGTATGCATGCTTAGGGGAGGTGTGGTGGAGTGGTCTTGCCACTGGCCTGGTAATTCAAAGGTCCCGGGTTCAAATCCCGATGTATCAATGGAGAGATATTATTGAGATGGAATTTGTGCTGTACCTAGTATCAGTGCATTACCACAAGCCCACCGAAACGTCAATAAAATACCCTCATTGTTCCCTGATTAAATAGCACTGTATGAATATTCCCATATTCAAAATATGCTATAGGGGTGCAATGCCTGGTGAGTTATCTGCTCAACAGGTGGCATTGTGTGTGTGTAAGTGTGAGAGTCCGAGTGTAGGAGTACAAAGGAGTACAAAGGAAATCAAGCAACAACATATCTAGTGACCCTTCTAGGTTGCTTGTCCTCCAAAACACTGAGGATCAAGTGTCCAAACAGTGGTTTAGAGTGGGTAAGGGAACAATGGAAAGGGAATTACTGCCCTGGAACTAATGTCCGTGGCAGGATTAGGAAGTTAGTAGGGTACAGATGGGTTAGTAACTGAGGGGGGGATAAAATAAAGTTATTCATTTACAAACGCAGTCAGTCGCGGGTTTGATGCGAGATATTTGTCTAAGCGGAGTTTAAATGAATGAACAGTGATGCAGTCTATAACGTTTCGGGGAAGCCCATTCCACAAGTTGACAACTCGATTGAAGAAGAAATTCTTAGATTCGTGTGAGTTAAAAGATTTACCAATAATTTTGCAACCGTTTCCCCGCGTGTAATTAGATTGGTCGATAGTGAAGTACTTACTACAGTTCATATTGTCGATGCCTTTGATGATTTTGAACACTTGAATTAAGTCACCTCTTAATCTGCGTTGGGTTAAAGGAAATAGATTTAATTCTCTAAGACGCTCTTCGTATGGTTTGTTCTTTAGGCTAGGTATCATTTTGGTAACTCTACGTTGAACTCGTTCTAGCTTGTTTATATCTTTTTGGTAATAAAGGCACCAGGATTGAACGCAGTATTCCAGAAGAGGGCGAACTAAGGAATTGTAAAGGGTTAGGATAACTTCTTTGGATTTATGCTCAAATGACCTGCCTATAAAGCCAATTATTTTGTTTGCCTTCTTAACAACTTCTGAACATTGTTGACTCGGTTTTAGGTTACTCGATATTGTTACTCCCAGATCGGTTTCTCTGCTTACATTCGCTGAGTGCCATTCATCGAATAGTTTGCTTTCTCATTTAGGTATCCGATATGTAGTACTTTACATTTATCCGCATTGAAACTCATTTGCCAAATTTGGGCCCAACATGACAATTTATCTAGATTGTGTTGCATATCGTCAACTTGTTCTTTTGAGAGTACGCTATTTTTTGTATCGTCAGCAAATTTTGAGATTGTACAGGTGAGACCCTCATCTATGTCGTTGATGTAAATTAGAAAGAGAATTGGTCCTAGTACCGATCCCTGGGGTACCCCGCTACTTACATTGGTCCATTTAGATGCCTTACCATTTATGACTACTCTTTGCTTTCTGTCGCTGAGCCAATTTTCTATCCATTTCAACACACCGTCTTGTATTCCATGCGCAGTAAACGCATTTAATGCGCATTTAGCAGTAAACGTTTGTGGGGAACTTTGTCAAAGGCCTTTTGAAAATCAAGGTATATAATATCTACAGCTTTACTCTCATCGTAGAGGTTGAGGATATCGTGGAAGAAGTTTAAGAGGTTTGTTAAACAGGAACGTTTTTTACGAAAGCCGTGTTGAGTATCTTTAAGTATGTTATTTTCCTCTAAGTGATTTACGAGTCTGTCTCGTATGACCGTTTCTAGCATTTTACATACAACTGAGGTTAAGCTATTTGGACGATAGTTACTGGGTAGGGATTTTCTGCCTTTTTTTAATATCGGTGTTACGTTGGCTAGCTTCCGCTCATCGGGCATAGTTCCAGA
This sequence comes from Paralithodes platypus, assembly GCA_032716605.1. Taxonomy (NCBI): domain Eukaryota; kingdom Metazoa; phylum Arthropoda; class Malacostraca; order Decapoda; family Lithodidae; genus Paralithodes; species Paralithodes platypus. The sequence continues at coordinate 4,266,572 of CM064551.1, forward strand.
CTGCAAGGATTTATTGAATAGTAATGTCAGTGGTTTGGAGAGCTCATCCTTAGCTTCCTTTAGAACTCTAGGCGAGATTGTATCAGGTCCAGGCGTTTAATATACCTTGAGTTTATCTAAACAATTCAATACTTCTCTCTCTGTAATGGTGATATTGCTTAGAACATCTGAATTATCAATCTGAATCGGCGATGGTGTAGGGATATCACTGAGGTCTTCTGTTGTAAAAACTGATGCAAAGAAGGTATTGAGGGCATTACTCATTTGTACTTCATCTTTGGTGTATTCTCCATTTTTATCGACTAACGGTCCAACAGTTGAAGTAACTACTTTTTTCTTTCTGATATAACTATAGAATTCTTTCGGGTTTGTTTTACTTTGATTCGCAATATGTAACTCTAAGGTCTTTTTACTTTGCTTAATTAACTTTTTGGCTTTGCGTCGTAGCTCTACAAATTTCAGCCGTTCTTCGTCATTTTGTGAGGATTTTAATCTATCATTAGCAAATTTTTTAGCAAGCAGGCAGTTTGAAATATCTTTATTCCACCATTTGGGCTTATTATTATGTCCTGCACGCCGTATTTTCGATGGTATGCAGTGTTGCACTTCTTTTAGGTAAGTGGCTTCGAATAACTTCCAAGATGTATTTATGTCGTTATTGTGAATTAAAAAGCTCCAGTCAGTTTCTTTAAACATAGCTCTAAGTTTATGGAAGTTTGCTTTCTTGAAATTAGGGACTTTTTCGATGCTACTATTTGGTTCGTTACTAGTAAACTTTAAAGTGAAAGTTATCGTATGATGGTCGCTGTTACTGAATTCATCACCAACATTCAAATTCTCTATTAAATCTTCTTTTGTTGCAAGTACAATGTCAAGAACGTTATTACCACGGGTCGGCGTTCGAACAAATTGATAAAGCGAACTCTCTTGCAAGTTCGTATACAAGTCATGTCCGGAGTGTGAAGTAAGAGTATCGCCCCACTTGGTCACAGGTAAATTAAAGTCGCCAAAAATTACGGTATCTTGTGAGTTACTTACATCTGCAATTTGTTTGTAAATTTCTCGGTCAGTTTGCACTGATTGAGCTGGAGGTCTGTATATTAATGCAAGTATTATTTTTGTACCTTTATTATTCTTTATTAGCACAAAAGATGCGTCGACGTTCACAATTTGAGGTTTTGACAAGAGGGTAGGGTTAAGACTTTCTTTGATATAAAGTAAAACGCCTCATACAATTCTATTTATTCGGCTTTTCTCAAACATTACATAACCGGAAAGTGAATACTCTGCTAAAAAAGTCTTTATCTTATGTATTGAGCCAAGATTCTGTTATGCCAATCACATCATAATTTTCTGTAAACACTAGCTCCTCTAAATCTGAATTTTTTTTCGTATGCTACGAGCGTTTGCATATAAAACCTTTAAATTTGTTATTTTAGAACTCACGGAACGCTCTTTAATAATATTTTTGGTTCTTTTCGGATCTACATTTATGTTCATGGCTGTCCTCGGTCCTCGCTGTCTTCGGTCCTTATCGCTGGTGGTCCTCGGTTGCCTCTGTTTTTTCTTGGCGATGGATGATTTATGTCCCTGCTGCTTCTTCTCGGATGGCGTTTTTTGATCCATGGCTGCGGACTGCTTCGTATAGGAGACGACCCATGCGTGCTGAACCCACAGGGTTTAGATGAGTGCCATCCTTGCGGAACAGAGTAGGCTGGTTGTAGAAGTTGTCCCAGAGGTTGATGAATTCAACTTCTTCCCTCAGACACAAATATTTTAGTCGGCTATTTGTGCTGAAGGCCTTGTCGTAGAATTTGTCAGGTGCGTCGATCTTGGGGAGAATGCCTGAGATGATGATATTCCTTGACTTGTTTTTGTAGTGCTGGATCATCTTGCGATATTTCTCCATCAACTCTTCGGATCTGGTGCGTATGACGTCATTTGTACCAGCATGGATGACAAAAAGGGTATTTTCATTTGCATCCTTTGTGGTATCTTCGAAGGCTTCCAAAATTTCGTCCAGTCCAGCTCCTGGGATGCAAAATCTTTTTCGTTGATTTGGGACTCTGTCGCAGAACTCTTCGACCTGTCCTCGTAGGATGGAATCCTAGGGAGTGAAACAGTGAAGCACGGGAACGAGGTGGCTTCAGAGATGGGGTCGTTTCGGGCCATGAGTGAGCACCGTGCCTCATGTGAAGGCAAGATGGCAGGTGCTCGTTGTACTCTACGTGCTTCACATGTTTCACTCCCTAGACTGGAACAAGACCTCACAGGCTTCACTGTTCATTGTAAAGCGGTGAATGTTAAGGCTCTCAGTCTATGCCCGAGAGGAAGTAAGTTGGAATATATAAAAAAAAAAAAAAAAAAAAAAAAAAAAAAAATGCATATTACAGCTATTATAACGGAAGCACCAAATAATATTATATAAAATGTGTTTTTATTTTATCAAAGAGTTGGGAGCGTGCTTGCACAAAAAGCGAAATATATATAGAGATGTATGAGCTCACTTTTCGTTATTAAAAATGAATTTTTGTTGTCCATGGGCTAATATTAAATCCAACCGTGCCAGATAATATTGACCATGGTATTGTATTATTTGGAGTGGTAATGTTACTGAGCAGTATGTACAGGTGTAGCAGGAGATTTCCCCCCCTGACTGAAGTTCCCCCCCGGGAAAAGTAGCCTAGGCTCAATTTCCCCCCGGGAAAAGTGGCCTGGGCTGTTTTGCCCCCCCGGGAGGGGGGGGGGGGGAGGAAATTTCAGACCTAGGATATTTTTCCCCCCTCTTGGCCATTTTTCCGTCTTATATAGGAACCATTAGTTGACATAATGACTTTATTGAAGGACTGTTTAACCTAACCTAACCTAACCTAACCTAACCTAACCTAACCTAAACCTAACCTAACCTAAGCTAACCAAACCAACCTAACCTAACCTAACCCAACCTAACTTAACCTAATCTAACTTAACCTAACCTAACCTAACCTAACCTAACCTAACCTAATGTTATGTTAGTAATTTTTTTGTGGTGGTCGAGCCATTGTTTGATGTTTCAGTCATGTTAAAGTCATTGATACACTTACCATATAACCGGGTGGGTGGGGGGAATTTTGGCCAAGAGGAGGGAATAATATCCTAGGCCAAAATTCCCCCCAGGGGAAATCTATCCTGGGCCACATTTCCGCCAGGGGGAATTTCGGACGGGGGGAAAGGCAGACTGGTACACCGGTACTGTAAATGAAAGCGCATCCGAAGGGGGGAAGCTAATGTTGCGCTATGCAAGTACTGCCACATACATTCAGTATATATGCAGTACTTGGTCTACAGCTGATATTTGTGGGGTCCCACAGCTGGGCTGGCGCCACACACTGTTAGGGTCACCCAATCATCTAAATTGTTTTGTGATGGCAGTGACTAAGAAAGATAACTATTGGTAGCGCCAGAGAACTTGACAATAATCTTGATACCTTAACTTCTTATAACTCGAAATGAATGAAAATATAGCTGACGTTTCTATTATTTGAGAAGAGTCTACCAGGAAATAAGTGTGGATATTTACAGCCAGTTTGCTCTAGGCCCTTTTGAGTTACAGATATTTCAGTTATCAAGATTATTGTCAAGTTCGTTGGCACTACCTTTAATACCTCAAATATCACGACTATAGAACAAGAACGGGGGAAGGGGGGAGGAAAGGCTATTTGAGGGAGTCCAATAATTAATTATAATAATTATATACGACAGATGATCACCAAACAGCAAGGTTCAATCATCATTTTTTACGAACAAATTGCAGATGTAAGTAACTCACAAGATACCGTAATTTTTGGCGACTTTAATTTACCTGTGACCAAGTGGGGCGATACTCTTACTTCACACTCCGGACATGACTTGTATATGAACTTGCAAGAGAGTTCGCTTTATCAATTTGTTCGAACGCCGACCCGTGGTAATAACGTTCTTGACATTGTACTTGCAACAAAAGAAGAATTGATAGAGAATTTGAATGTTGGTGATGAATTCAGTAACAGCGACCATAGTACGATAACTTTCACTTTAAAGTTTACTAGTAACGAACCAAATAGTAGCATCGAAAAAGTCCCTAATTTCAAGAAAGCAAACTTCCATAAACTTAGAGCTATGTTTAAAGAAACTGACTGGAGCTTTTTAATTAACAATAACGACATAAATACATCTTGGAAGTTATTCGAAACCACTTACCTAAAAGCAGTGCAACACTGCATACCATCGAAAATACGGCGTCCAGGCCATAATAATAAGCCCAAATGGTGGAATAAAGATATTTCAAACTGCCTGCTTGCTAAAAAATTTGCTAATGATAGATTAAAATCCTCACAAAATGACGAAGAACGGCTGAAATTTGTAGAGCTACGACGCAAAGCCAAAAAGTTAATTAAGCAGAGTAAAAAGACCTTAGAGTTACATATTGCGAATCAAAGTAAAACAAACCCAAAATAATTCTATAGTTACATCAGAAAGAAAAAAGTAGTTACTTCAACTGTTGGACCGTTAGTCGATGAAAATGGAGAATACACCAAAGACGAAGTACAAATGAGTAATGCCCTCAATACCTTCTTTGCATCAGTTTTTACAACAGAAGACCTCAGTGATATCCCTACACCATCGCCGATTCAGATTGATAATTCAGATGTTCTAAGCAATATCACCGTTACAGAGAGAGAAGTATTGAATTGTTTAGATAAACTCAAGGTAAATAAAACGCCAGGACCTGATACAATCTCGCCTAGAGTTCTAAAGGAAGCTAAGGATGAGCTCTCCAAACCACTGACATTACTATTCAATAAATCCTTGCAGTCTGGAACTATGCCTGATCAGTGGAAGCTAGCCAACGTAACACCGATATTCAAAAAAGGCAGCAAATCCCTACCCAGTAACTATCGTCCAATTAGCTTAACCTCAGTTGTATGTAAAATGCTAGAAACGGTCATACGAGACAGACTCATAAATCACTTAGAGGAAAATAACATACTTAAAGATACTCAACACGGCTTTCGTAAAAAACGTTCCTGTTTAACAAACCTCTTAGACTTCTTCCACGATATCCTCAACCTCTACGATGAGAGTAAAGCTGTAGATATTATATACCTTGATTTTCAAAAGGCCTTTGACAAAGTTCCCCACAAACGTTTACTGCTAAAACTAAAAGCGCATGGAATACAAGACGGTGTGTTGAAATGGATAGCAAATTGGCTCAGCAACAGAAAGCAAAGGGTAGTCATAAACGGTAAGGCATCTAAATGGACCAATGTAAGTAGCGGGGTACCCCAGGGATCGGTACTAGGACCAATTATCTTTCTAATTTACATCAACGACATAGATGAGGGTCTCACCTGTACAATCTCAAAATTTGCTGACGATACAAAAATTGCAAATAGCGTACTCTCAAAAGAACAAGTTGACGATATGCAACACAATCTAGATAAATTGTCATGTTGGGCCCAAATTTGGCAAATGAGTTTCAATGCGGATAAATGTAAAGTACTACATGTCGGATACCTAAATGAGAAAGCAAACTATTCGATGAATGGCACTCAGCTTAAGAATGTAAACAGAGAAACCGATCTGGGAGTAACAATATCGAGTAACCTAAAACCGAGTCAACAATGTTCAGAAGTTGTTAAGAAGGCAAACAAAATAATTGGCTTTATAGGCAGGTCATTTGAGCATAAATCCAAAGAAGTTATCCTAACCCTTTACAATTCCTTAGTCCGCCCTCTTCTGGAATACTGCGTTCAATCCTGGTGCCCTTATTACCAAAAAGATATAAACAAGCTAGAACGAGTTCAACGTAGAGTTACCAAAATGATACCTAGCCTAAAGAACAAACCATACGAAGAGCGTCTTAGAGAATTAAATCTATTTCCTTTAACCCAGCGCAGATTAAGAGGCGACTTAATTCAAGTGTTCAAAATCATCAAAGGCATGGACAATATGAACTTTAGTAAGTACTTCACTATCGATCAATCTAATTACACGCGGGGAAACGGTTGCAAAATTATTGGTAAATCTTTTAACTCGCACGAATCTAAGAATTTCTTCTTCAATCGAGTTGTCAACTTGTGGAATGGGCTTCCCCGAAACGTTATAGAGTGCAGCACCGTCGATTCATTTAAACTTCGCGTAGACAAATATCTTGCACCAAACCCGCGACTGACTGCGTTTGTAAATGAATAACTTTATTTTATCCCCCCCTCAGTTACTAACCCATCTGTCCCCTACTAACTTCCTAATCCTGCCACGGACATTAGTTCCAGGGCAGTAGTTCCCTTTCCAATGTTCCCTTACCCACTCTAAACCACTATTTGGACAATTGATCCTCAGTGCTTTGGAGGACAAACAGCCTAGAAGGGTCACCAGACCTGTTGTTGCTTGAATTCCTTTGTACTCCTTTGTACACCACAGATAAACACACATACATAGGTGAGTCAACACATACACACACCCAACTAGTAGACCAGTTGACCAGGGAGTAGTAAGGTAGAAGGATGGTGTCACGTAACATTTTGCCTGGGTACACTCAGATACCATAGTATCTAGCCCACTCTTAAGAATTCGTGGATCATCTATGTTTTTCTTTTAGCAATTATAACTATCTGGATGGATTTTTGGATAGAACTTGCTTTTCGATAAATAGTTTTGCAGTTGATGTATCGAAAATTATATTAATATATTCGTTTCCAGAGATATACTTCCATAATTAGCACAAGGTGAAGTCCCCGAATATTTATGAGTGGGCTAGAGACTATGGCATCCGAGTGGACCTTCTGAGTTAGATCGTGGCGTTCTGGCTCGGAATGTACACTCGGATGCCATATTCTCTAGCCCATTCATAAATATTTGTGGACTTGACCTATTTCTAATTATGAAAGTATATCTCTGGAAACGAATTTATGAATAATATTTTCTACACATCAACTACAAAACTATAATTATATACTATTTATTGATAGGCAAGTTCTAACCAAAATTAAATACTGATAGTTATAATTGCATAAAGATGGTGATGGGCTGGTCTATCAGAATGAGAGTTGAGCGTTCTCTGCCATACCCATAGCTTACTCTGACTGTTCCTTTTACTTATATATTTTCTAGATCTCAAGTGACGGCGTCTTTTCCGTGGATTGACCTCCCTACTGCCAACCCTGGCAGATTGGGAGCCAAAGCGTCACATTTTTCCTTTGCCCCTCAACTTTCCCTTTATAATTGCTGAGGGGCACAGGGCCTTGGGTGGGGCTTTTGTTTCCCGGGCGTTTCCGCACCCTCCTCAGCTCCCCGCCTTTGAGTGGCTTCGGTCACCTGGGCATTATTAGTGGTAAGCTGGGAGGGTTCTGTGAGGGCGCTCGGTTATGGCCTTGGCCTTGCTCAGGACCTTGGGGCTGCTCGGCCAGACAGCCTGAGGAACAGCAACAACAACAACATTGCATAAAGAAAAACATAGAGGGTGACCGAATATTTATGAGTGGGCCCAGAGGCTATGGTATCCGAGTGTACATTCTGGCTGCTTCTTACAACACACTGCTACCACAGTTTTCCCTCTGCTTTTATCGTTAAGGGGAGATGGGTCGTTTTTCTAGATCCTCTTCTCCCTCATGTTTAGCCCCATTAGTTTTCACATGATATGATGTTTGCCCCATTAGTTTATCGACTTTAATACCTTTCACCTCATTTCTTTGTCATTATTAAGACCTTTCGGCGAATTATAGTGAGCCTGAAATTTTGGAAGAAACGGCCTTTGGCCGGGAAATTTTCTACCGACAAATTTACATATTAATCTAGAAGGGGGATCTAATGGATGTTTATTATGTTTGATGGAGCTCTAGGGAGGAAACTAGAAAAATAAAAATAAAATACATGAATGATCAAATAAATAAGGCCATCCCCCTTAACGCTTTATGGGCAAGGATACAAAATTTAAATTTCTATCTCATCACGTACGATTAGATTTATTACTTGCTCCTCTAGTCACACGAGCGCTTTTTCCGAGCAATTGTAGTCTGGCAGCTTCAAAATTAAGGATATATCAGAAATCAGCCACCTAACATAATCTACCGCCGTCTAGTTTCCGATTCCAATGTGAAAAAGCCTCACAATATCACGAGAACACACTTGCTCATACAAAATTGCCGGAAAAATCGCTCGTGTGACGCTGGCTTTACTCTGTTCTTCTTCCTCCTCCTCCTCCTCCCACTCCTCCAGTTTCTCCCACACGTTTTACTCCTCCTCCGTCTCTTCCTCCTCCCACTTCTCCAGTTTCTCCCTCACCTCTTACTCCTCCTCCATCTCGCCCTACTCCATCTCTCCCTCCTCCCACTCCCCCAGTTTCTCCCACACCTCTTAATCCTCCTCCTCCTCCTCCATCTCGCCCTACTACATCTCTCTCTCCTCCCACTCCTCCAGTTCCTCCCACACCGCCCCCTCTCCCTTCTGTAGCAGTGTTAGTGTGTGTAGTCATGAAGATAGGTGTACATGGTTATGGTAATGGTGGCAGACGTCCGTAGTGGTGGTGGTGATGAGGTAGTGGTGGTGGTGATGGTGGTGGTGGTGGTAGTGGTGAGGTAGTGGTGGTGGTGGTAGTAGGTGGTGGTGGTGGTGGCTGTGGCTGACTTGCAGTGTCAAACCGGAGCAATTTTGTTTGAAGAATTGAATGAATATGAGAAGAAATACACGAAAAATAACATGAAACAGTATTGTTTTGGCCATTTTTGCACTTCCAATGACATAAATTAAACAATAAACCACAATTTTATCTTTGCATATTCAATCAAAAAGACTGAAAATAATGGACTCGGCTTTCGTTTGGCATCCTGCTGACTTGTATTCCAACGGTTTAGAGCTCTGTTTGTTAGTTAAAATAAGACTTCAGACGCTTTCAACCGTATTGGGTTATTAATCCAGCTCACTGTAAGTCAAGAATAGCCTCAGGACTGGAGCCTTTCTTCAAGTACCTCAGCCCCTTGTAGTAATTAAGTAAAACCCCCGTTTTTAACATTAATCATCCATTACAAACCCCAATGCACTACAATAAACTAATGAAAGCATATGGTCCTACTGGGATTCGAACTCGGGACACCACACCCAGAACATAAGTATCTAAACCATTACACCACCAACACAGATAAAGGTTAAATACACGATCACGATTAATATCCATTTTCGAATTCTGGATATATATCTAATCTTAGACCTAATTGCATTATGGATAACGTAATGTTTTATAGTCAAGGAGATAAGTGAAACAATCGTTCAAATGGTGATGCAAGCATGAAATTTGGTACAGTTATTCTTCAAAGCTCACTTTCAAAGCACATACCGCTGGCCACGCAAAAATTCAATATGGCGACCATTTTTCAAGATGGCCGACACATCTGACTGAGCCCTACTGTTATGGGTCAGTTAATTGAAAGAAAAAAGACATGAATACTGTCCAGTCCATTTTTTTTTTTTGGCTCTAACTGGTAAGTGAAGGTAATTTTGTCCAAAGCAGTTGCATATTAGACTTTAACTAAGATGGCGTCCAAGATGGCCGCCATTAACCCGAGGAGGCCGGATTTTTTGGGCGATTTTTGGTAGTGTTTATGGCTTAATAGCTAATCAAAGAATAAAGATAGAGAAATGAGTCATAAACCACGTGAGAGAGGTCACTTTCAGCTTTTGTCTCGTAAGAAATTCAGCTCCATAGGCCCAGTAGTTACTGAGATATTGCTTGTTTTCGTGAGGTAACTTTTCCGTGATTTTCCGTGTTTACGCACTTTTGCCATAGTGAAATTTCCTTAAACCAATTGTGTTGACATCACGGTAGTTTCGGTGATATTGGAACTCGGTGAAAATTACCGCAAAAGTACCGTGACGTCATACAAGTAAATAGCAGCCATCAGCAGGCTATTTAAAGGCTATTTAAAGCTGTGCTATTTGAGTAGTGTATCGGCCTTCTGGGGTTAAAGACAAATTTTGTTATATCTTGGCTATTAGTAGAGCTAGACAAATTATTTTTTCATCTAATCCTACATTTTTGAGGTCAGAGAATTAGAAAGACTTGTCACATTATTAACTCATCAGGGTCATAAGTAACTAGACAAAGTGAAGGAAGATTATATCGTAGGAAACGGCCTAATTCACACCATTTATACATATCCATTGAGTACAAATAACATTAGATTAGTAAAAATACCATATAATCAAAGACTCACACCTCACATTTGCAAGTGCACAGAGCTGTACAGGAGAGACCCAGCCTGTAGCACTTGCACCTGCCACGACAGTCTGATTTACAGCCACATTTGGTCAGCTGTTCGCAACTCTTGGCTATGGGGGAGTTGGCTGTCCAGAAGACGTGCCATTCTTCACCAACCTTCTGCCATCCCCAGTCAGCAGGACTCTCTGCTTCTGGTTGACACTGGGTTGCTTGGGCCCAAACACAACCAGCCTGGAAGGCAGCTCGTCTAGTGTGCTGAAGCAGAGCTGCTCTTGTTGGTGGAATGGCCTCATAAGGCCTCTGTTTTCGGGCAAACATGTCAAGCCTGGCCTCATCCACAGTTGTAGCAGTGCTGGACCTGCCATACATCAGTATGACAAACCTCTCCAGTATCTCCATGTCACCATCTTCCACTGTAAGAGGGTACTGGCTCAGCTTGGAGAAGACAGGGGAGGCCTCTGGACAAACATCCCATGTCTGCCAGGCAGTTTTCTTTCCCTTGTTACGGAAGGCTGAAACAGTGTCACACCCTGTGAAGGCATGAAAGAATAACATGCCTTTAGCCTTCTTCTGCCCCATACAGCGATACAGGCCATGCACACTGATCCAGCGCCGGCTTTGACCGTGACCAAATGCCACACATAACTGCTCTAGCCCCAAACTCTGAAGGGCTGGAAAGGCACTCACTGCAATGACCACAACATCTGTATCGTTTGCCTTGACCATGACGGCTTTGCTCCCATGTTCTGCAGCATATTTGGCATGCACAAAGATGCGGCTGTCAGCTTCCTCATGAGAGCACTTGTCCAGTCCTTGAAGACCAGTTTCATGAGTGCTGAGGACTGCAGATCCCTTTGTGACAATTACCAAGTTTGGTGCAGACATTTGGGCAACCCTGTCTGCCAGGAACTGGAACAACTCCGTCTTATTGTCATTATGCCTAAGGAATTTACGCCAATTGGATGGAATGCTGTTCTTGTTTGTCACCTTGCGTCTTCCTCCCTGGCCACGTTGAGACCTGGTCTCGGCTTTGAGGCTGGATGGGTTGTACACATCAAAGACAAGATGTGTTGTACAAAGTACAAAGGAGTACAAAGGAAATCAAGCAACAACAGATCCAGTGACCCTTCTAGGTTGCTTGTCCTCCAAAACACTGAGGATCAAGTGTCCAAACAGTGGTTTAGAGTGGGTAAGGGAACATTGGAAAGGGAATTACTGCCCTGGAACTAATGTCCGTGGCAGGTTAGGAAGTTAGTAGGGGACAGATGGGTTAGTAACTGAGGGGGGGATAAAATAAAGTTATTCATTTACAAACGCAGTCAGTCGCGGGTTTGATGCGAGATATTTGTCTAGGCGGAGTTTAAATGAATCAACGGTGATGCAGTCTATAACGTTTCGGGGAAGCCCATTCCACAAGTTGACAACTCGATTGAAGAAGAAATTCTTAGATTCGTGCGAGTTAAAAGATTTACCAATAATTTTGCAACCGTTTCCCCGCGTGTAATTAGATTGGTCGATAGTGAAGTACTTACTACAGTTCATATTGTCGATGCCTTTGATGATTTTGAACACTTGAATTAAGTCACCTCTTAATCTGCGTTGGGTTAAAGGAAATAGATTTAATTCTCTAAGACGCTCTTCGTATGGTTTGTTCTTTAGGCTAGGTATCATTTTGGTAACTCTACGTTGAACTCGTTCTAGCTTGTTTATATCTTTTTGGTAATAAGGGCACCAGGATTGAACGCAGTATTCCAGAAGAGGGCGGACTAAGGAATTGTAAAGGGTTAGGATAACTTCTTTGGATTTATGCTCAAATGACCTGCCTATAAAGCCAATTATTTTGTTTGCCTTCTTAACAACTTCTGAACATTGTTGACTCGGTTTTAGGTTACTCGATACATCGGTTTCTCTGTTTACATTCTTAAGCTGAGTGCCATTCATCGAATAGTTTGCTTTCTCATTTAGGTATCCGATATGTAGTACTTTACATTTATCCGCATTGAAACTCATTTGCCAAATTTGGGCCCAACATGACAATTTATCTAGATTGTGTTGCATATCGTCAACTTGTTCTTTTGAGAATACGCTATTTGCAATTTTTGTATCGTCAGCAAATTTTGAGATTGTACAGGTGAGACCCTCATCTATGTCGTTGATGTAAATTAGAAAGAGAATTGGTCCTAGTACCGATCCCTGGGGTACCCCGCTACTTACATTGGTCCATTTAGATGCCTTACCGTTTATGACTACTCTTTGCTTTCTGTCGCTGAGCCAATTTTCTATCCATTTCAACACACCGTCTTGTATTCCATGCGCTTTTAGTTTTAGCAGTAAATGTTTGTGGGGAACTTTGTCAAAGGCCTTTTGAAAATCAAGGTATATAATATCTACAGCTTTACTCTCATCGTAGAGGTTGAGGATATCGTGGAAGAAGTCTAAGAGGTTTGTTAAACAGGAACGTTTTTTACGAAAGCCGTGTTGAGTATCTTTAAGTATGATATTTTCCTCTAAGTGATTTACGAGTCTGTCTCGTATGACCGTTTCTAGCATTTTACATACAACTGAGGTTAAGCTAATTGGACGATAGTTACTGGATAGGGATTTGCTGCCTTTTTTGAATATCGGTGTTACGTTGGCTAGCTTCCACTGATCGGGCATAGTTCCAGACTGCAAGGATTTATTGAATAGTAATGTCAGTGGTTTAGAGAGCTCATCCTTAGCTTCCTTTAGAACTCTAGGCGAGATTGTATCAGGTCCAGGCGTTTTATTTACCTTGAGTTTATCTAAACAATTCAATACTTCTCTCTCTGTAACGGTGATATTGCTTAAAACATCTGAATTATCAATCTGAATCGGCATCTGAAGTACATTGTCTTGTACTTCGTAGCATAGCTGTGAATAAATGGCAGGAAGTCCAGAGTTGCATAGCCCTCAAAGGTCTTTCCTCTCTTTGGTGGCAAGACATGGACCAAAGCAGACCCATCTACAATCAGGACATCGGTCTCTGGTTCTTCGTCTGTTGATGTAACATGAGTCTCCAAGATAGAGGTCAGTTGAGACTTCTGGCAAGTGTACAGCCTTCCACCCTCACTCAGTGCAGCTGGGAATGCCTGATTCTCATGCTGGAAGAACTCCTGCAGATCACACTGTCTGCTCTGACAGGAGATGAACAGCTTTGAGAAGAGCTTGTAGTCCTCCTTCAGAAGCTTCTGCTTTGAGTGCTTAATAGGAGCAGATTCTTGCCTGAAGAAGTCAGTCTTGTTCCTCTTGATTGACTCATAGAAGGAAACTGGATTATTTGCTAAGGCTTCAGAAAAGTCCTGGAATTTAGTTTGGCCTCTCTCCAAGTGAATCTGCAGAAGTTCCACTGAGCTGGGGTGAGCTATGTTTTTGTTGTCAATAGAATACAGCTCTTGATTGTCATCCTGGAAAGGACTGCCCAACTCTTGCAAAGTCAGAGACAGCTTATTGACTCTTTCCAGGAAAGTCAGCTGTGCCTACGGTGTTTGCTCGTGGTGAGCTGTGTGTTCACTTGACTCTTTAGCTTGAGCCTCTTCTTCATACAGGGACACCAAACAGCTTACCTCAGGACCAGCAACCATCCATCGCCTAAGTGCTGCTGGGTCTTCAGTGAGCCCAATGGCTCTACCATCAGCCTTGATGATGGCATTGGCCTGCTCATGTGCTTGGTCAAGGGCCATTGCGGAGAATTCACGACTTGTCTTGTGGACAACAAAGTTTCCCTTCTTGAATTCATGAGACAGCTCAGGGTGTGTGCTCTCCAGAGTGAGCATGTCCCTCAGGTGGACTGGAAGCCACCTGGCATAATTTGTATTGTTATTGGCAAAGAAGAAGGGGATTAACTCACTCAATGCCTGGCTATAGAGAGCAAAGTTGGCTTCACGGAAAGACCTAATGAGCAAGAAGATGACAAGCTCCATTGACAGCACCATGTGCCAGAAGTGGAACTGTGGGCTTTTCTCTTTATGAATGGCACACCACTCCTCAAAGCTCAATGTATCTTCTTTGTGATCTGGTAGCTCTGCACAGTGATCCACATATGCAGCTTTCAGGAGCTTGTACAGGCTGCATACTGTAACCTGATGCATTTGACGTGCCCTGGTAACACTTGCAGCTGACAGGAAAGATTCTGCAGTGCCTGATGAAGCCACACCTGCTTCCACCAAGGCTCCTATCCACCCGCTGTCTTTGAGGAGGGTGCCTAAGGACTTTAGCACTGCCATCTCAATGTGCAGACCTCCAAACATGACCAGGTACTTGGCCTCTCCATATTGGTCAGGCCATTGCCACTGTACCTGTTTTGCAAGGGCATAGATTGGCTGATCAGCTGTGATAACAGGTACCTGACCAGGGTTCAGATAAGCTACTACATCCTGTACTTTCTTCATCACATGTTTGACAGTAGCAACAGAGTGAGCTTGGTCCCGCAGAAGAGGAAGCAATGAAGTAATGCTTACTTCAAATTCTGGGCCTCTCTTCATTGAAGCATGATGTGCTGACCATGTCAAGTTCACTGCACCATCTACTTCCTCAGTCACTATTACTTTCTCTAGCCACTGGTACTCCATGGCCAGTTGTGGGCCGAAGACATCTGTGGCTGGCTTTGGCAGTGGAAGTTTTGGTGGCAGGGGGTTCTTTGCTTTGAAGGATGGAGGAGTAATGTTTGTGAATGTGTCAGGAAGTTCTGGAACGGCCTTGACTTTCTCAGGTCCAAGCCTGAGTTGTTGACGCTCCTGGCTACCATTTACCTTGGTGGGATGTTGAAATACAGAAATGCTAGTCCCATGGAAGGAGGTTGTGGCAGTTGTTGCGGAAGGGTTGTGGTCGATGTTGTCCATCACCGCAGTGGTGAACAACTGTTTACACAGTACTGGTGGACAGACCACACCCTCCTCAACATACTTGTTGACTGTGGCATCTCCTAATTCAGCTGAGACCTCCAACACCCTGTCATATGAGATGCTGAGGCCATGCTCATGCAGCATTTCGACCAGGTTTCTTTTCCGGGTTTTGGCATAGACTGAGAGTCCCATGTAGACTGGGAATGGTGTTTCTCTGTCTTTTGAGTGCCTATGTGTAGCAGCTCCCTCTTTGTATCAGGAGTAGCAGTTAAACTGCATCAATTGGGCAATGGCCTGTTCTGACTTTGAAACTCCAAATCTCAGTTGAGACTTGATGTCAGCTCCATGTTCTACCATCCCCACAAACTGAAGCAGAAGGGGAGGTATGGCATTTTGCACACAACCAGCTGGAAATGTGCCATCAAATTTTGATTGATGTTCAAGCATGCATTTTCTTAGAATCTTTGCTGCCTTAGCAGTGATGAGTGCATCTGAAAAATCAGAAATTTGGGTAATTGCTTTGCCCACATCTTTCTGAAATGCAAGAAGTACATCTCTTCCACTTCTATGAGCTTCAAGTTCTGGAATTTCTTCCAGAAGTTTATCCTTCAGTCTGGTGGAATTTACGCGTGGTAAATCCACACCAAGTTGTGCCAGACGCTGTTGGTAAAGGTGGCATATATCTGCCAGGCGAAATGTGACTGGCTCTTCTGAGCATAGGTTGCTTTCAACAATGTATGTCACCAGCTCTGATAAAATTAATGGATAAACATCTGGCTCCAGATCAGTGGCACTTGAGCTTTTCTCAAGGTTTCTCAGGTGGGACCTTTCCCTGTTGTAGAGGGCACTGAGACACACTCTGTGGTACTTTAGCTCCTGTGCAATAGCATCTCCACCACTCAATTTAGCAAGAAGCTTGCCATCGTTAAGTGCCTCTGCACACTCTTGTAGCCTCTTGTTAAGGTTCATGGTCATTACCTGCCTGAGATCAGATGCAGGTGCCACTTTCTCACAAAAAATACAAGTTTGACCATCATAGCTAGTTCGACGTTCCTTTGCATGATTGTCTTCAGACTCACTACTTTGACGATTAGATCGGCGTTTCCTTGCGTGATTCAGCTTGCTGTTGTTAAACCACAACCGGCAGTTGACATGGTATTTTGCCTGATTTCCTTTCAAAGTGGCATCTATGCCGTCACCTTCATCAAGCCTTGTTGGATCCACGATCAATGGCATTTCCTGGATTTCATGAAACATCGGTATGTTGGTAGCCAGCATGGCATAACCGTCATGTTCAAGGGAATAATGGGTTCTAGGTGATGTTAAATCTTCACCTATTTTGTCTTTCTGGCAAAGACAACATTTTGACCAGTCAGTTTGTCTTATGGGAAAAATGGATTTTGAATCTGCCATTTTGCTTTCTGATTAAGGCCGAGGGTTTATCCTTTTACCACCTTAACGAAATTACACACACATTACTTTATGGGATACAACTAGGTTCGGGTGACCTACACCTAGCCCGATCATTCATCCAGTGCCATGTAAGTCCTGTGTGATCTGTACACCATCCAGGTAAGTACATGAGCAAGTCATGTATAGCCCCCTTACCCTTGGCTCGGCTCTCCCGCGCTGGCACACCCTGTCAATTCAGGTGCGGCTATCTAACTCTATCTACTAACTACCAACTACTGTCTAGTAGCTAATTGATATGGGGCTGTTAGAAAGCATTTGGGACACTAAATTAAACTACACTACAACTTATAGTATAGTACAGTAAAATAAGCTGACACTGAACCCCATGCTGAGTTGCACAGCAGCGATGTTACCAGTGTGTCCTGGTTGTGTGTTGACATCACTCTATTATATTTGCAAGATCTCATCACTGCCTCAGTCCTTACTAACAAATGTGAAAATTGTTCCATTGGATTATCTGACCCAAAGAATGTATGTGCACACCAAAAATCATGTATATATGTTCAGTAGTTGCTTAGATATGAACATATGAAATTAATGGACGCCATCTTGGATGCCATTCTAAAATTCCAATTATAGACTATGACAATGATTAAAACAGTGCTTCTCATTAATCTGGTTAGCAAGAAACAGTTTTCTCTTAAAATGTTCACCAGGTAATAATTAAAAAATAATTAAGCAATATTATATGGTCAGGCATGGCAGCCATCTTGAAAAATGATCGCCATCGTGGATTTTCACGTGGCCAGCGGTATTTCTGAGAAGAATGGACCTTGAAGGGTACATGTACCAAATTTCATGCTTGCATCACCATTTGAACGATTCTCCTGAAATTTGCAGTTATCTGTCTCCACTATTAGGGAGAAGGAGGATATAGCTGTAATTGTACAGTGAATATTTTAAAACCTCAACATCCGCTGGTCGAGTTGGGACCAAACCTACTTCGTGAACCAACACATCATATCTACCCTTCCCGTCAGAACTATAGCCGTAATTCAGTTACACATTCAAAACTCAATATTGTTAACGGTAAAATTTAATTACGTACAGTTGGCCAAATAAGTCGTGTCGCCGCTGTCATTACGTTTGGCTCGCTCTGTGCTGTATTACTGTCTGTCTGATGTTGAATAGGGTGTATAATTGTAGGAATATGTTTGTATATCTAACTCGAAATGAATAAATCGTATTTAGATATTGCCGATACCAATTATTGAACGAAATATACTTGGTGTCGAGACATGACTTATTTGGCCGACTGTACAACCCAACATGGTGAACCGTGCCGTGTGTCATGTTGGTATAGTTATGGTACAATTCATGTCCTTACTTTATCTAACTCTAGGGATTTCATTTACAGATTAGTTCGGTTAAGTTAGCCTAGTTCAAGTATGGTCTTGAACACTGGAGGAGGGGGGGGGGGGGGTTAGATACGGCAAGTAAAAGGATGAATTGAGATAGTCTGTAATGTTTTCATGGATAGACGACCTTCCCAATTAGAATGGAAAATAATGAAGTACATGTTGGTGAATTAAGCCATTGAGGGTGATAAAAAACGCATGTATTCAACAATTCAGGAAGACTTAAGGGGAGGCAGATCGTTTTTCTGGACCCCCTTCTCCCTAATGTTTAGCCCAATTAGTTTTGAAATTATAAGACGTTCGGCCCATTAGTGTTTTTTTTAATACCTTTCGCCCCATTTCGTTGCCAATTTCAAGACCTTTCGTGCCATTTAGGTGTCGATTATTTCCTGGCGAGCGATAGCGAGCCTGCAATTTTAAGAGGAACCGGCCATCAAAATACCGGTTACGGCTAGCTACCGTCAGAAAACATCTATTACAATTTTATTCGAATTCTATGTGAATTTATTTGCGCAATTATTTTTTTTCAGAATAGGAAGGTACTCATATTACATACCTCAGGATGTGGATGGATGTGATACATATTGATGAGTCTATTTCCTTGAGTGTACATTGAAATGTTATTTATTTATTTATTTATTTTATTTTTTTATTTTTTTTTGGGGGGTTGTGTGTTTTTTTATATATATATAAACTAGATAGTATTAAGACACATATCACGGGTTTGTGGAGTTGTGTTTA
Source organism: Paralithodes platypus (assembly GCA_032716605.1). Classification (NCBI taxonomy): domain Eukaryota; kingdom Metazoa; phylum Arthropoda; class Malacostraca; order Decapoda; family Lithodidae; genus Paralithodes; species Paralithodes platypus. The sequence continues at coordinate 4,285,237 of CM064551.1, forward strand.
TTGCTATTTGGTGGGTTTTCCTATAGGTAGGAATATTATTGTATTTTATTTTACTACCATTGTATATGTGTGATTTTTCCCTAGAATATATTTTTTTTGCAGCTGTATATTTTAATTTTTCTTCATATTTTATATCAATATTACTTTGCTATGTTAATTGTATTTACTCCAAACTTCATTGCATATTGGGTTTTTGTTCTTTTTGGGGTTTCTTATTGGGATTTGTTTGAAGATAATACCTATAGTATATTTCTTTGTGCAATTTTTTGTTTTCATTATCTTAGCAACTATGTTTGCTTTGCTCAATTTTTATTCCGTTTTTTTGTTTTATATAATTTTACTATAACTTTTTATTTTATTAACAAAATACTTAGAAAATTTCCATTCCACTTTCAGTTTTTTTCTTCAACTTAAAATTTATTTACTTACAGTAGGTGACTGTTCATCTTTTATTTTCATTGTAGCTTCATGTACTTCCGCCTTCTTCGCTATTAGGCCTACCTTTGTATTTTGTAGTCACCCAGACATTGTTCATTTGCCAATAATGAATCGTGTTGCAGGGGGCTACGAGGGGACCATAGGAGAGCCGAGAGGTAATGTGCGAGGGATGGAGTTAGTTAGATTCCTACCTTACTCATTTTAAGTGTAATTTGCTTAACTCTCATATCATTTTAAGTGCTACCTTGCTGTGGGAAGCAAGAATCTTAGTGGGGGTGTATTACATCTCAAGATTATACTATTTATTATGAAATCATTACAACCATCTATCATATAATTTTAAGGTGTTTTAGTTACAGTATCTAGATTTATATGGGGGACTGTACATTACAGAGGTCAGAAGATCATTCACCCCTATGACGTATTGTCTGGTCAGATCCTGTCACACACATTCTGCTGAAATGACACTCCCTGTACTTTCTCCAACGCCATCTTGTAACCACGGGTAGCCATCTTGTAAGCGGGAGGTGAATTATAGGTGTGGTTTAGAGGTGGTGAGAAGGTGAGAGATAGGGAGAGCAGGCAGATAGAATCGAACATCCAGGGTGATAACATATACCCAGAGATACCCTCTTGAGTTAAGGGTTTACTCTTATATTACTTTATAGTACTTCTGTATATCTTTCAGATTGTTACTTAAATATATATCAAAGTGGTTTTGGACCAGAGATATTTAATTATATTCCCTTTACCTATATCTATCAATATAATATATATATATATATATATATATATATGGTAATCGGTGGTGGCAGCATTATAACTACTTATATATATCAATCGATTAATCTATCATCAACGAGCAGAGAGAGCTGAGATCTACTTATCTTCAATCAACCTATAACTAAAATATATATCTGCATCTCTTAAGGCCATCGACACCTTCAGTCAGCCTTATATAGAGTCAACAGTTAACCCTTATCATAAATATAGGATCGTAACTCAAAACGTCCTAATACTCCTACCTGGAGTAAACCCTATGAATACATTTGCCTACCCATAATAGTCTTACGTAACACGGCGTACCAGTACGGATATTCTAGAAATTTCAAATTTTTGTTTTGGTATTCAATTGACAATATTTTACTCTCATAATGGCAGCAGCACTCAGGTTCGATATCCCGGTTTTTAAAACCGAGGAGCATGACATTTATACTTACCTGGAAATAGTCAAACCTATCCTAGACATGATGTTTAGGGAAGATGACGCTTCCAAGATACACACAATTGTGCTTAAACTGGGAAAGTATGCATCAAAGGTATCAGGATACGTGCGTGATAATATGCCAGGGTTGACATGGGCCCAATTTGAGGGTTTTGTCATATCAGCTGTTAACCCCATATTAGGTCAGACGATTACTGACAAAAATGTTCATGCAGTCACATATACTGGCGATTTGGATGGGACCATCGACAAGCTACAACTGGCAATGAATGCTTTCCATGAAGAGACAAACGCCCAGAGAAGAAAACTAGTATTCAAAGCTCTAGTCAGGATCCTCCCTGACCCTGTGGCCAGACATTTGTCCATCATAGACCCCACTAACTATGATGCAGATATGCTCACAATTAAGAGAATCATGGCAATGCATACCCCACAAGAGCCAAGTTAACCCAGCACCACCAACAAGATAGGCGCAGTGATTAGCAAAGTCACTACTCACCCTACTCCTAGCCCTCTCATTAACAGAGGCCCTGCAGTTCCCAGACCCTCAGACAGAATTGAAGAATGGGCACGGATACGCCCTGCAGACTGGAAGCCTTGCAACTCCACATGCTTGCTTTGGTCAATCAAGAGGTCTTTTGGGGAACTCACAAGGAAAAGGAGCCGAGCCCCAAATTGGTGGGCCCAAATACCGTGGGTCAAGCCACGACAGGTGTCCGCTATCACGGAAGATAGCGTGGCGGGCGTAGAGGAAGAAGAAATGGAAGATGCCCCAGAGATTTCAACGCATCAGCCGGAGCCAATCCAAACAGAAGACTTGGATTTTTAGCACACCCCCCAACAAAAATCGTCGCGACAATGGCGGGGGATTATGACAATACACCCCAAGGAGGACTTCCGGTGTATTACAAACTCACTCTGAATGGGGTGAAAGTGCGGCTCTTAATTGATACGGGGGCTTCCCGTTCCTGGCTTTTCCTTCCCTTTTTCCAGAAATATACCAACATTTTCGGAGACATAGTACCCTCCCACGTAATCTTAATCAGTGCCAACGAACAGGTTATTCCCAACCTGGGTCAGTCCCGTCCGTTGAACGTCCAACCCCCTCCCCCCCATCAAGGGGTGCAACACTCATTTGTGGTGTACCCCAGTGAAGCCAACTACGATGGCTACTTAGGGCTAGATTTACTAGCGGCCCTTCACGCCTCCGTAGATTGTTGGCGCAGGACTTTGTCTTACGACTATCAGTCCGGAAAAAAATGAAAAAAAAACCCTACCGTCAAACAACTGAAATCTATCCTCCCATCCTCCAACCCTCCAGGCGACACCAAAGCAGTGCCACCTAAATCCCATCCAAACCCCCCTACCAATGATATCCCTGCCTCTAAAGCCTTATCCCAGCCCCCTAAAATCCTCCCAAATTCAGCTTTCCCCCCCTCCGCCAAACACCCCCCTTCACCTAACCTTTGCTTAAATGACCTTTCCCAACCAACACCCACTCCTGAACCTCATTCCTGCCCTACCCAGATCCTTCCTTGCTCCTGCCATAATCTCTAAATCAACAATCATTCCACCTCATCATGAGATATGGATTCCTTTAGTCTCCAGATTCCAGGGCCCTGCCCTTCTGACCCCTCACCTCCGAAGCCCTTTCAATGGGGCCTGCCTGACCGCTCCCACTTTGCTACCTCAACACATAAATTGCATAAAAATTGCAAACATATCAGAACGACCTATCACCCTACCCAAAGGTTTAGAAATTGGAGAACTAGAAATGTACTCCGAGGAACTAACCCCACCTGTTGACCCTTCCCCCCCCCCCCCACCCCCCTTTGACAACCCTCTTCCTGACATACCCACTACTCTAACCCACCACCAACAGTCAGACCTCAAAAACCTCCTTCTTTCCTTTCAAGATATTTTCGCCACTTCCAACCGAGATATGGATAACACCCAAGTCTTACATCACCCCATTCAGACCGTGGGCCACCCCATCAAGCAACCCATCAGGAGGAAAAACCCCATCCAAAGACTCGAAGAAGAAAAACAAGTCCAAGATATGCTCACAACAGGCATAGTTAAACCCTCCCACAGCCGTTGGTCTTCACCTGTCGTACTCATCAGAAAGAAAGACGGATCCACCAGATTCTGTATCGATTATCGCCAGTTAAACGACGTCACCATTAAAGACGCTACCCCCCTTCCTAGGATCGATGACTCTCTCGATTCTCTACTAGGAGCCAAATGGTTAACTACCCTAGACCTGCAAGCTGGTTATTGGCAAGTACCTGTCCTACCAGAACATCAACAGAAAACAGCATTCTCCACTAGCCAAGGGAAACTATATAAGTTCACTGTACTTCCGTTTGGGCTCTGCAACGGACCAGCCACCTAATCAAGACTAATGGAGTCTGTGTTGCAAGGTTAAACCTGGGAAACATGCTTGGCTTACCTTGATGGCATCATCGTGTTCGGCACTACCTGGGCAGAACATCTCCAACGCCTTAAACAAGTGTTCCAGAGGATTAGAGATGCCAACCTGAAGCTTAAACCATCCAAATGCACCCTGGCCCAACGTCAAGTGAACTTTTTGGGTCACGTAGTGTCAGAAGATGGTATTGCTCCAGATCCAGCAAAACTAGAAGCCATCAGTAAAATACCCCCCCTCCCACTAACGTAAAAGGTGTACGTGCTTTCCTCGGCCTGGCCTCTTATTACAGAAGATTCGTAAAGAACTTTGCAACCATTGCTAAACCTCTGCACGATCTAACCAAGAAAAAAGAACCTTTTCTATGGACAGAGGCTAGATTGCAAGCTTTTCAGAGTCTCAAAACCAACTTAGTTGCCTCCCCTGTTGTATCCTTCCCTGACTCTACCCAGCCTTTCCGACTCTACACTGACGTATCCCAATCCGGAATAGGCGCAGTTTTAGGCCAAACCCGTGATGGGAAAGAGCACATAATTGCTTGTGCAAGCCTCTCCTTGAACCCTGCAGAAGTCAATTACCCAGTCACCAAGAGAGAATGTTTGGGCATAATTTGGGCCTTACAACATTTTAAAGCATACCTGGCCGGAGTAAATGTAACAGTCATAACAGATCATCATGCATTGCAATGGCTAAGAAAATCAGACACCAAGAAACGCCTTAAATATTCGTTGGAGAGAATCCCTGGAAGAATTTGACATATATATCGTCTATCGACCAGGGAAATTGCATACGAATGCAGATGCTCTTTCTCGCCTCCCCATGCAACATCAACATGCCGAAGTGAAGGAAGACCCCCCTCACCCCATCCACGCCATTCACCATCAAGGCCAAGTAGAAAACAGCCAACAAGAATTATTACACAACTATCAACAGCAACAAAAGCCCGACTGGATCCCTAGAAAAATGTTTAACCAACTATCCAGACGTGGGGATAACTTATTTACTCTAGAAGGAAAAATAGTGATCACCCCCCAGAACGCATTTCCAACTATGCAATCAATGCACATGGATAATGGCATCCATTTAGCTCAAAAACGCCTCATCGCCACTTTTCAACAGGTATACTGGATACCATCTCCCTACTTAACCGCCAAAAAGATAACAGAAGCCTGCAGAGAATGTGCCTTGGGAAAAGACCGAACCAGGACACCTGGCCCCACGGGAAAATTAGTTGCATCTAAACCATGGCAACTCCTTGCAGTCGACGTCATGAGACCCCTCGAAAATAGCCATGGACACAAATACATCATCACCTTCGTTGACACCTACTCTAAGTATGTTATAGCCTGCCCAGCCAAAGAACACTCCACTTTTGCGGTTGCAGAAGCACTAATCCAACATGTGTTTCCCTATATCGGATTGCCCGAAGCCATCAATTCCGACAATGCCCCAGAATTTACCAGTCACGTGTGGTCACAACTATCACTGATGTGTGGCTTCAAAATCAGTCACTCTTCTCCCTACTGGCCCCAAGGGAACTCCATCTGCGAAAGGAGTCATAGAACCATTGCAAATCAGATCCGGACCCGGCTGCAACAAATGAACTCTAAAGACTGGTCCAGCCAAGTAAGGATTGTGCAATGGGGCATCAACACCTGCCCAAGAGAAGATGGAATTACCCCCCATGAACGAGTTATGGGAGTAACCCCCCTTCTCCTCCCATTACGTCATCTGGCTGTCCCGTATGAACCATCCTCTAACTTCGACCAACATCTACTACACCTGAAGAACCGACTTCGTCAAATAAAATATGTGCAAGACCTTCAACCTGATGAGACCCCCAAGAGCTAGCCCACACCGCATTGGTGACCTCGTCATGATTGCACACCTGCCAATCCCCTCCAAAATGAAACCTAGATTCAAGGGCCCCTTTGAAATCTTATCTGTGCCCAACTGTTATCAAATTACCATTAATTATTTTGGCGAACCACGCACGTATCGTAACAGGCATGTACGTAGATTTCAGCCTATTAATGACAATGATGTAATGGTTGCTATCCAAATCAATATGACAGGTTACCAAATAACAATAATCCCAACTTAGAATCCACAGAGTCCACCCTTCCTGAGCTACTTCCTCCTTCTTCTCCCTCTCGTCAATTCAAACACCCTCCTGATCTACTCAAATCACACAAACCTCACCCACCCGCCTCTAGCCCTGTGCAAGATACTCCAGTTTCTACACCTGCCCCCTCTATCCCCACCCGCACTGTCTCTGCCCCACCAATACTCTCTACTAAGACCACTATACATGCGCCCACTGCACCTTCTCATCCCCTCTGCTCCTCAACCTTCCTTCTAACACTACCTCTCATTCTCTCAATTAACCTTTCTCTCTCTCTCAGGCTTCCTCAACCCACCCACACCCTCCCACCCACTAGTCCCTCCTCTTACTATCCCCTCAATTACTTTACCCTAAGTCCTTCCCCTCAATTAAACTAAACAAACTTTACTACTCCACTCTCCAAACTAAAAATTCAAACCTCCTACTCCACTAAATTACATACAACTTCACAACATCCTATACTAACTCCTCCACTTCTCCTTCACACCATAGCATTCAATCCTCTCCTTTGATCAGACCGACTCCACATAAATTAAATCGGCCTCCTCTTTCTCACAGCTCAGCTTCTTCCCCCTCCCCTCAGTCTCGTGTAAATCAACCTGTTCTAATATCAACTAAATCCCCATTATGTACGAGATCCGGCCGACGTGTGACACCACCTCAAAGATGGGCCCCCACCTTCCACACTAAAGCTCCCCTGCCAACCCAGCCTCCTATAGTTAGTGCGACCAGGCCTAACCAGCAACGCACTAACAACAAGGCTGTCACACCATCATCAACCTCCGCCACTACCAGACCAGCTCACACGATTCCTCCTACCAGTACTCCTGAAGCCACGGCAACGGCAGTGGGGAGATTGTAGGCACTAATCGATCAGGGCTAGACCCAGGTGAGGTTATAGGCATGTGATAAAGAGTCGCTGGAACTCCTGTTTCATTTGCTTGGCCTCTCTTACTGATTTTCTTTGTGCCTCATTTACACTGAGAGCAATCCAGCTAGCTCTTACAAACATCTCCTCCTCCTATCCACTTCACTACACTAAACATGCACACCACACTTCATTCCTCCACACCAAAATTAAAAAAACACAAAATTATGAATTTTAGCCCAGCCTCGGAGTCCCCAGGGGGGCGGACCATAAATGCCCCCTCACCCGACCGACCATCCCCTGACGACCCCACACAATTACCTGGACCTCGGCCTGTTACTCTTTCTATTAATTTCTGCAACATTCGCGGACTTTCCTCTAACTTTCACTCTGTTGAGCACCATCTCTCCTCCTACAAACCTGATCTTCTCTTCCTCACCGAAACCCAGGTGTCTGTAGCAACATCCAGCAACCCCTTCTCTGTATCCTCCTACTTTCTCTATCCTAGTTTCAAAGCCAAAGGCGGATGTTGTGCATATGTGCACAACAAACTCACTTGCTCTCGTGTTCCCGATTTCGACTCCTCTGAATTCTCAACTTTATGGCTCAAACTTTCCTGTCATTCTCTTACTAAATATTTCTGTGCTGTCTATCTTTCCCCTAACTCTACCAACTTTCCTAAATTCTTTGACTATCTAAACCCTACAGCGGAACACATTCTATCCATTTCTCCTTTCTCAGAAATCTCCATCTTAGGAGATTTCAACGTTCACCACTGCCAATGGCTCTCCTCTCACACTACTGATCCACCTGGTGAACAAGCCTACGTCTTTTCTATCCTAAATGACCTAGAGCAGTTAGTTCAGCAACCCACCCGTATCCCGGATCGCATCGGAGATCGGCCCAACATTCTTGACCTGTTTCTAACTTCTAACCCTTCTTCTTATACTGTCGATCTTTTCTCTCCTTCGGGCTCCTCCGACCATAAACTTATCTCTGTCACCTGTCCTATCTCTCCAGTACAGCCACCCGATCCTCCTAGCCGGCGGCGCTTGTGGCACTTTGGCGCTGCCGACTGGGAGGCTCTTCGGCAGTACTTCTTTGATTTCCCATGGAATTATTTCTGCTTCCATGGCCGGGGACCCTCGGAGAGTGCTGAACGCATTACCGAGGTAATCCTATCGGGCATGGAAGCATACATTCCATTCTCTTTCTCTCAGACTAATGCTAAAAAATCTTGGTTTACTCACGCCTGTTCTACTGCTGTCCGCAATAAGGAGGAAGCATTCAAACGGTACCGACGCCTTAAAACTCAAGACTCTCATTCTTCATATGTTTCTGCCCGGAATCAAGCCAAATCTGTTCTTCGACTTGCCAAACACTCTTTCATCAATAATAAATGCACTGAACTATCCAACTCTAGCTCTTCCCAAGCTTTTTGGCATCTAGCCAAAAACCTCTCCAACAATTTCTCTTCCTCGTCTTTCCCTCCCCTTTCCCACTCTGATGGCACAACCATCACTTCTTCCTCTGACAAAGCTAAACTCTTCGCTCAAACTTTTGCTAGAAACTCCACCTTGGATGATTCCGGTGCTATTCCTCCCTCTCCGCCCTCCTCTCTCTTACTTATGCCTAATATCCTAATCTCTTCTAAAGATGTACTTTCTACCCTCTCTGGGCTTAACACTAATAAGGCGTACGGTCCGGACGGTGTTCCTCCTGTTGTTCTCAAAAACTGTGCTTCCGTGCTGACTCCCTGCCTAGGCAAACTCTTTCGTCTCTGTCTATCCTCTAACGTCTTCCCTTCATGCTGGAAGTTTGCTCACATTCAACCTGTCCCAAAGAAGGGTGACCGCTCTCAACCCTCCCACTATCGTCCAATTGCTCTTATCTCTTGTCTTTCTAAAGTTTTTGAAACTATTCTTGCTTCCAAATTTCTTAAGCATTTCTCTTCTCATAATCTGCTCTCAGATCGCCAGTATGGCTTCCTTAAGGGTCGCTCTACTGGTGATATTCTTTCATATCTTACTAACTCTTGGTCATCCTCCTTTCGGGACTTCGGTGAGACTTTTTCTATTGCACTAGACATATCGAAAGCCTTCGATAGAGTCTGGCATAAATCTTTAATTTCTAAACTACCCTCCTTCGGTTTCTATCCCTCCATCTGTGCCTTTGTCTCTAATTTCCTTTCTGGCCGTTCCATAGCTGCGGTTGTGGACGGCCATTGTTCACTTCCTCACCCTATAAACTCCGGTGTTCCTCAGGGCTCTGTCCTGTCTCCTATTCTCTTTCTATTTTTATAAATGATCTCCTTAACTGTACCTTAATTCCCATCCATTCATACGCAGACGACTCAACCTTACACTACTCCATTAGTTTTTCAGAACGCCCCAGCCAGCAATCCCTCAACGACAAACGTAATGAAGCCATAGAACTCTTAAATTCTGATCTAAATACTATTTCCAATTGGGGCAGAGAAAACCTTGTTAACTTTAATGCTTCCAAAACCCAATTTCTCCATCTATCTACCCGTCAGGATCTCCCAGCGGACTATCCCTTATTCTTCAACAATACAAAAATCAACCCTTCATCTTCTCTCAATATTCTTGGTGTCTCTTTTCTTCTGCTCTCATTTGGAAGGACCATATTACCAGTCTTGCTAAGGCAGCCTCCCAGAAGCTGGGTGTGCTCAACCGCCTTAGGGGGTTCTTTTCCCCTGCACAGCTTCTTGCTCTGTACAGGGGCATAGTGCGCCCTTGTATTGAGTATTGTTCACATGTGTGGGGAGGTTCCTCTCACACCGCTCTCCTAGACAAAGTTGAAAGGAAGGCCTTTCGTATCATTAACTCCCGTCCACTCACCAACTCTCTGCAATCTCTCTCTCTCCGCCGCAATGTTGCATCTCTCTCGCTATTCTATCGCTACTATAATAATCAGTGTTCCTCAGAGCTATCCCAGTGTATACCACCTCCTTTACGTAGGGCACGTGGTACCCGTCTTGCAACTCAATCCCACCCCTACTCTGTGCAACTCTCCAACCCAAGAGTGAAACGTTACTCTCAAACTTTCTTCTACTCAACATCTGAGCTCTGGAACTCTCTCCCAGAATCAGTCTTTCCCTCTTCCTATGACTTAAATTGCTTCAAACTCCGTGTGTCCAGGCATTTTGGCTCGAACGTCCCTTGATTTTGGCCCTGTCACTCTTTCAACTATGGGGGAGGCACTCGCTATAGGCAGTTATGCCTTTTGCCTCCCTCAATCACATAGAAAAAAATAAAATACAAAAAATAAACCCTTCAACCCCTCCTCCACAAACCCAAGAGGCCAAAATGAAAGTTAAGAGAGTGGCTTTCCTCGAGGACAAAAAACCCGTCACCATCCCCACTACATCTGCACTGCTGCAACTCGCCAGGGCCTCCAAGAAAGACTGGCAAGTCCAAGTGACATTCAACCCCAACACACCCACTGATGTCCCCTCTGCAGAATGGTTCCTCATCCTAAAATATGCCTCAACCCTCACCCCATCTAATACATCCAGGACCGACCACATTAGATCGCGAGGTCGCGACTTTTTTGATAATGAAGGTGGTGAGATGATGGGCCCAAAACCAATGGTGCACCGAATGGCCTGCATAACCACACAGGCCACCTCTAAGCCCCAGGAAAGACAACGAGGACAGTTACCTGAGTCCCCCCTCTGAGTACACCGGCATCTACCTAAGTTGACCATGCCCAGCTACCCACCACACAGTTCTCTCTCACGCCAGCAGCCCTCCAAGAGAACGGAGTGCTCCCTTAGCCAGTCACAAGCCGTGTTCGTCAGTCAACCACAACCGCCCTGGGACCACCAATTAGAACCCTCCTTTTACGTAGCCTCCACCAGAAGTGACGCTCCCTGTATTGTTCCGCCAGATTTGGAGCATAATGAACACTCCCTTATGCAATCTGCTCACCAACGCCCCGAATATTACAGGGGCAAATGGACCTGAAAAGTGCCTGACCAACCCAGGCTTCCGAGGATACAAACACAATCCTCTATATATATGTGCTAAGATAATTAGAAGACCTGCAAGACAGTTGTTGCATTTTAAGCTTTAAGTATTTCCCATTTTTCACAGCAACCCTGGACCTTCCAGTTGTTCCCATGAATATTATAATAATACCGTGGAACAAGGCCCATGTTATAATACCTGAGTTCCAAGGATAGGATGTATATGTACCTCACGACAACCACTTTTCCTCTTTTCTCAATGCCCCTTTTCCCCCTGAGTTCATTGACACCTGAATCAAGAATAATTTAGCATAGGACCTCAGGAAAACCTGAGGAAAGTATGCAAACCATCACCTCCCTAACAGTCTTACACCTTCGGGCCCGGACTCCATGACACAGTGACTCGGTCTGCCTCAGCCCCCTCCCCCTGCCCCTCGAGAGTGCCTCCTGACGTAGCACCTACCGGAATACTGAAGGGCTACCCGTCTGCTGCCTGGCCCCCGGAACCTAGGACCCCTGCTCGAGTTACATAAGCAGGCCTGAACCTAGGACCCCTGCTCGAGTTACGTAAGCAGGCCTGAACCTAGGACCCCTGCTCGAGTTACGTAAACAGGCCTGGACCTAGGACCCCTGCTCGAGTTACGTAAGCAGGCCTGAACCTAGGACCCCTGCTCGAGGAGGTAACCAGCCTTGCAGTATCGGCCACTACCCTCTACGTCGGCCAGACCAGTACTCTCGTCCCCTGCCCTCCCAAATACTTAAGTGTTTCTGTGTCTCTCTTTGTTGGTTAGTGTTGTGAGGTATTGATTGTGTAAATATGTTAAACGTGTTGTGTCCTGATTTAATTGTGATCTGTGCCCTAGATCACGTACTTGCCTAATAGCTTCATCCTTCTGAACCTGTGTTACCCTATGCTAATTTTGCTTTTTAAAAACTTGATCCTTTTTTCAAGACTATTTATTTGACCAATAACTTATGCATACGTTACATATCAGTGTTACTAAAATATACTCAGGCCCCCACGCTCGCAGATTTACTAACTACGTTTATGTTGATTTATTATTTGTGAGTTGAAGTCCTAGTGTATTCCGTAATCAATCCATCTATATATTCCCTGTTTACTTAGAACTTACGCCCAGTTTTCAACAAGTGAATAGTGCAATTCCTTTAACCTTTCGCTAATTAATCACATATGAAATATATCTTATAGACGTGCTTTTATATACTTGTAAATCTTGATGTTGTGATATTTCGAATACGGTGTTTAGGAGTTCTTTCCTCTGTGTTTCGTCTCACTTTCATCCACGATACACCAATTGCACTTGTGTATTTTATTCACCTCGCTCTGTTCACCCGTTCTGACCCGAGTCTGATACTGCCTGTTTTAAGTATCAATGAGTAGGACTTCGTCGGCTACGTCCATGTACTAATTGTGCCTGTACATTTTATTCCCCTCGCTCTGTTTACCCGTTCAGAAACGAGTCTGATATTGCTTTAAATATCAATGAGCTAAACTTCGTCATTACCGCCAATTTAATTACTAAGTACGATCTATCGATCGATATCTGTTAACCCATGCAGATCTAACTCATTAAGATTAATTTATAGTGACCATTCAAGTCTGAGTCTATTAGAACTCAGCCAGTCATTGTGTGTATCTTCGAGTGTTGTCTTACAGTAATTGCGAATATTAGAAATTACATTTGAAATAATTAATACCGACCAGTAGACAGATTAAACTACATTTTCACTCTTATTAAATTCACGTTATTACTTTGCTCTACCTAAGAAAATTATAGAAACACGAATTCCTAAGTCCGGTTCGTTATCGTAGCATATGTTCAGGTAATATAATTCTGTGATATAATATGAATTCCCTTTTTAGCTATATTGATACTTCTAATTAATTTTAAATAATAATCTCAGCCCTTCCCTGTAATTTAAGTTAACCCTTTCAGACTCATATGACGCAGAGGTTGCCAGATTAGCAATAAGAAATAGAGTTCTCTCACTCTTATAACTATCTCTCCACAATTAGTTTTCTGCCCACAGCTAACTCAAAGACAACTGCAGAGGTTGAAGTAACTAAACTAAACTAAATATCCCTGATGGTAACAAAGGTTTTAAAATATCCCTAATAGGCTCAAAATCGCGTCATATGTCGGAGAGGGTTAACATCGCATTCCGCCGAAGAATATAGTTGCACTAACTAGAAAAGTATTTATCACTATCTCAGTTCAACTATAGTCAAACTCAACTGAAATGAGCTCCAAGGAGGTCAAGGTCGCCCTGTGCGGTGTTGCCAGATTTCTACCAAAACAAACCTTTTAGAAAACGGGAAACCAAGGAAAACCACATTTAGAAGGGAAACTTGAAATAAATGTAAAAGATGTTTTTATGTCTGGAAGGGTTATTGGTATTCTTGTATACAAGTTACAGAAACGAAATAATAGGTAGGCTATATTTGTATATACCTATTTACATTGTACAGCATCTCCCTTGCCTGGCTATGAAGATGAGAGTAACTTTTGCGAGTTTTTCCTTCCATGGTGGTCGCGCTATGAATGAGGGTTAGTGACCGTCTGACCTGGGTGATGTTGTTGTCGTAGTTTGAGCCCATTTAAAGCGTTGCCATTACTCGTATCCAGCTCTCTCTCTCTCTCTTTTGATGGGATTACATTGTGCTATATTGCATTTTGGAGATTGTGTATGTATGTGTGTGTTTGTGTGTGTATCTGTAGGGGTGTGTGTGAGTGCGTGCGTAGCCAACAGAACCGCATTGACATTACTTGGCAACGTCGCATATCCGACCACTCCTTAAATCTATTTATAGCTGTCCCCAGAAAAATGGCAGCATGTTCTAAATAGCGTGCCATATGTTGTATAAATTCCTTCTATATATCCTTAAAATTATATGTTTCTTAACACCACATAACCTTTTAAAATTGTAATATAATATAATTATATAGTCATAAAAGCTAAAATTAATTTGTTAGCCTGAAAAACTAACATTTGTTGTTAAAGCTTTGAATATTTGACAACACCGCACAGGGCGAGGGACACCACCTTGTAGCTCATTTCATAGGAGGATGACTATAGTGACCTTCCCAGTGACCTGACCTGAGGGCAAGCTCACACGGTCAGATTTAAGGTTCAGCTGAGCCATAAGTGTGACTCCCCTGAAACCTTGTGACAACGTATTTATAACCTCAACTCTCTACATCGTAACCCTAGGATCACTACCTAGGGTGTTGAAGTCTCTTCTTGATTACGGAAGATACGGGACTCTCATTTATTATTGCATTGAAGGTTAATGATTATTTACTTGTATAATGCCCTTATGTATGCTTTCTCATATTACCTGATTTGATACTAGACTCACACCATTGAGTTATTCTAGTACCAGTAACTTTTTCTGAAGTAAGAACAATACATTTACACTGATTAATATTTCGGGTCCTCATTGATGATCCTCCTCATTTTCCTCATCTTGTGTTTATTAAATAAAACTTTCATATACAGTATGTTCTTCCTTGCGTTGTTATTGAGTACTACATTGAATTATTGAATACTATTTTCATTGCATATAGAACCTACTCGGTACGTTCCTGTCAAGTATATGTAAGTCCATCAAACCAGATTTGGATTGTTTTACGGACTGTATCAAGGGAATTAACTTATCAGAACCCGGCACAACAAATATATAGACCATATAATAACCACGACCCCTCAACTCTTATTTGTTCCCTCTCCAAACACATTCTATATAATGTTAGTCTTCCATTCCGTTTACGTTTATTATTCAGTGGGTTCTTTCCCTCTGCACCCCCCCCCCCCCCCCCCCCCCCCCACCTGAACATGGGGGCTCTAAAACCTGGGGGAGAGGAGGATGAGAGAGAGAGAGAGAGAGAGAGAATTACACAGAGTTACACAGGTATTCAGACCACACAGACCTTGTGGTCCCTACTAGGTGGTCCAGCCTTAATACTACTAAACATGAATAGTTTATAGTAGAAGAATATGACAGCAAAGTAGAAGGCTCTCTCCCCACCATCCGGCTGAAAAAAGCCGTACCGGAAAATAGGATGAAGTGTAATCTTATGGTTCAGAAAATAGCACAGAGAGAGAGAGAGAGAGAGAGTGAGAGTGAGTTAAAGTGAGAGATTTGAACCGAGGTAAATGTTAATAAACGAATGTGTTATAGGGAAACATAATTACCTCAGATAACCTAGAGATAGAGTTTATATTTTATAAGTAATTCCGTTTACATTTATGTTCTTTTTTGTGTTATTTCATCCTTGACCTTGCTATATATAATCTACTTGTCTTTAATTCTGCATACATTGAAGGGGGTAGTTCTTGGTTTTTGGTCTATATATTTATTTATTTTATTTATTTTTGAGTTTCCTCGCTAGACCTCCATCAAGCTTGGAAAAATACTCCCTAGACCTCCTTTCAAGATAAATTTGTACATTTTTTGGTAGAAAAAATGTCATGGCCGAATATCGGTTCCTTCTAAAATTAGATGCTCGCTATTGCTCTCCAGGAAAAAATCGACACCTAAAGGGCACGAAAGGTCTTAATATTGGCAACATAAAAAAAAATGAGGCGAGAGGTCTCAAAATTGCCAAACTAACGGAACGAGCGTCTTACAACCTCACAACTAGTATGCTAAACTTGAGGGAGAAGGGGGGCCAGAAAAAGCGAGTACTACCCCCTTAAGCTGACTAATATTTTCATCCTATATGTTTGTCCAATTACACTTCATTATCTCCTTTAGTTCTAATTTCTACCATATTACACCTATTCTCTATGACGCATTTCCTTTCTATGACGCATTTCCTTTCTGTTTTTGACCATCATTAGACGATATATATATATATATATATATAATTATATATATATTGTGTGTGTGTGTATCCCATTCTGCCATTCAGTACCGGTGGCATCCTATTCACTACATTCTGCCAACTACTAGACGAAGTTATTCACCTTAGCAAGGACGTCTAACAATTAAAAGGCTACAGACTATCTCAATTAATCCTTTTTAGCTACCATAAATCCTTCCTAACCTTCAGAAAATCATCTAAATGTAGCTGAAATAAAATAAAGAAGTGACCGCTACTGAATGGGATATATATACAGTATATTCAGCTGTATGTACGTGCTTTAGGATGTATGTTTAAGTGCTGCATTATTAACATTCCTGCTGTTTCGTAATAACCCAAGTTATAAACACCTTCCTCCTCATTATGAAGCTCCTAGACTATCTATATACGTACAATATATCCTCATGTTGACTTGTGTGCCCGGCAATAGGCAAGTACTGTATTTTCAAAGCTGGGGGTGAAAGACCTGTGTGAATGAGAGAGAGAGAGAGAGAGAGAGAGAGAGAGAGAGAGAGAGAGAGAGAGAGAGAGAGAGAGAGAGAGAGAGAGCGAGAGAGAGAGAGAGAGAGAGAGCAGGGAACGATGCCATGCATTTGTATGCATGCTTAGGGAGGTGTGGTGGAGTGGTCTTGCCACTGGCCTGGTAATTCAAAGGTCCCGGGTTCAAATCCCGATGTATCAATGGGAAGATATTATTGGGATGGAATTTGTGCTGTACCTAGTATCAGTGCATTACCACAAGCCCACCGAAACGTCAATAAAATACCCTCATTGTTCCCTGATTAAATAGCACTGTATGAATATTCCCATATTCAAAATATGCTATAGGGGTGCAATGCCTGGTGAGTTATCTGCTCAACAGGTGGCGTTGTGTGTGTGTAAGTGTGAGAGTCCGAGTGTAGGAGTACAAAGGAGTACAAAGAAAATCAAGCAACAACAGATCTAGTGACCCTTCTAGGTTGCTTGTCCTCCAAAACACTGAGGATCAAGTGTCCAAACAGTGGTTTAGAGTGGGTAAGGGAACATTGGAAAGGGAATTACTGCCCTGGAACTAATGTCTGTGGCAGGATTAGGAAGTTAGTAGGGGACAGATGGGTTAGTAACTGAGGGGGGGATAAAATAAAGTTATTAATTTACAAACGCAGTCAGTCGCGGTTTTGATGCGAGATATTTGTCTAAGCGGAGTTTAAATGAAAGAACGGTGATGCAGTCTATAACGTTTCGGGGAAGCCCATTCCACAAGTTGACAACTCGATTGAAGAAGAAATTCTTAGATTCGTGTGAGTTAAAAGATTTACCAATAATTTTGCAACCGTTTCCCCGCGTGTAATTAGATTGGTCGATAGTGAAGTACTTACTACAGTTCATATTGTCGATGCCTTTGATGATTTTGAACACTTGAATTAAGTCACCTCTGCGCTGGGTTAAAGGAAATAGATTTAATTCTCTAAGACGCTCTTCGTATGGTTTGTTCTTTAGGCTAGGTATCATTTTGGTAACTCTACGTTGAACTCGTTCTAGCTTGTTTATATCTTTTTGGTAATAAGGGCACCAGGATTGAACGCAGTATTCCAGAAGAGGGCGAACTAAGGAATTGTAAAGGGTTAGGATAACTTCTTTGGATTTATGCTCAAATGACCTGCCTATAAAGCCAATTATTTTGTTTGCCTTCTTAACAACTTCTGAACATTGTTGACTCGGTTTTAGGTTACTCGATATTGTTACTCCCAGATCGGTTTTTCTGTTTACATTCTTAAGCTGAGTGCCATTCATCGAATAGTTTGCTTTCTCATTTAGGTATCCGATATGTAGTACTTTACATTTATCCGCATTGAAACTCATTTGCCAAATTTGGGCCCAACATGACAATTTATCTAGATTGTGTTGCATATCGTCAACTTGTTCTTTTGAGAGTACGCTATTTGCAATTTTTGTATCGTCAGCAAATTTTGAGATTGTACAGGTGAGACCCTCATCTATGTCGTTGATGTAAATTAGAAAGAGAATTGGTCCTAGTACCGATCCCTGGGGTACCCCGCTACTTACATTGGTCCATTTAGATGCCTTACCGTTTATGACTACTCTTTGCTTTCTGTCGCTGAGCCAATTGTCTATCCATTTCAACATACCGTCTTGTATTCCATGCGCTTTTAGTTTTAGCAGTAAACGTTTGTGGGGAACTTTGTCAAAGGCCTTTTGAAAATCAAGGTATATACTATCTACAGCTTTACTCTCATCGTAGAGGTTGAGGATATCGTGGAAGAAGTCTAAGAGGTTTGTTAAACAGGAACGTTTTTTACGAAAGCCGTGTTGAGTATCTTTAAGTATGTTATTTTCCTCTAAGTGATGTACGAGTCTGTCTCGTATGACCGTTTCTAGCATTTTACATACAACTGAGGTTAAGCAATTTGGACGATAGTTACTGGGTAGGGATTTGCTGCCTTTTTTGAATAT
This sequence comes from Paralithodes platypus, assembly GCA_032716605.1. NCBI lineage: Eukaryota > Metazoa > Arthropoda > Malacostraca > Decapoda > Lithodidae > Paralithodes > Paralithodes platypus. The sequence goes on from CM064551.1 coordinate 4,303,655, forward strand.
CGGTGTTACGTTGGCTAGCTTCCACTGATCGGGCATAGTTCCAGACTGCAAGGATTTATTGAATAGTAATGTCAGTGGTTTGGAGAGCTCATCCTTAGCTTCCTTTAAAACTCTAGGCGAGATTGTATCAGGTCCAGGCGTTTTATTTACCTTGAGTTTATCTAAACAATTCAATACTTCTCTCTCTGTAACGGTGATATTGCTTAGAACATCTGAATTATCAATCTGAATCGGCGATGGTGTAGGGATATCACTGAGGTCTTCTGTTGTAAAAACTGATGCAAAGAAGGTATTGAGGGCATTACTCATTTGTACTTCATCTTTGGTGTATTCTCCATTTTTATCGACTAACGGTCCAACAGTTGAAGTAACTACTTTTTTCTTTCTGATATAACTATAGAATTCTTTCGGGTTTGTTTTACTTTGATTCGCAATATGTAACTCTAAGGTCTTTTTACTTTGCTTAATTAACTTTTTGGCTTTGCGTCGTAGCTCTACAAATTTCAGCCGTTCTTCGTCATTTTGTGAGGATTTTAATCTATCATTAGCAAATTTTTTAGCAAGCAGGCAGTTTGAAATATCTTTATTCCACCATTTGGGCTTATTATTATGTCCCGGACGCCGTGTTTTCGATGGTATGCAGTGTTGCACTTCTTTTAGGTAAGTGGCTTCGAATAACTTCCAAGATGTATTTATGTCGTTATTGTGAATTAAAAAGCTCCAGTCAGTTTCTTTAAACATAGCTCTAAGTTTATGGAAGTTTGCTTTCTTGAAATTAGGGACTTTTTCGATGCTACTATTTGGTTCGTTACTAGTAAACTTTAAAGTGAAAGTTATCGTATGATGGTCGCTGTTACTGAATTCATCACCAACATTCAAATTCTCTATTAATTCTTCTTTTGTTGCAAGTACAATGTCAAGAACGTTATTACCACGGGTCGGCGTTCGAACAAATTGATAAAGCGAACTCTCTTGCAAGTTCGTATACAAGTCATGTCCGGAGTGTGAAGTAAGAGTATTGCCCCACTTGGTCACAGGTAAATTAAAGTCGCCAAAAATTACGGTATCTTGTGAGTTACTTACATCTGCAATTTGTTCGTAAATTTCTCGGTCAGTTTGCACTGATTGAGCTGGAGGTCTGTATATTAATGCAAGTATTATTTTTGTACCTTTATTATTCTTTATTAGCACAAAAGATGCGTCGACGTTCACAATTTGAGGTTTTGACAAGAGGGTAGGGTTAAGACTTTCTTTGATATAAAGTAAAACACCTCCTCCAATTCGATTTATTCGGCTTTTCTCAAACATTACATAACCGGGAAGTGAATACTCTGCTAAAAAGTCTCTATCTTCTGTATTGAGCCAAGATTCTGTTATGCCAATCACATCATAATTTTCTGTAAACACTAGCTCCTCTAAATCTGAATTTTTTTGCGTATGCTACGAGCATTTGCATAGCAAACCTTTAAATTTGTTATTTTAGAACTCACGGAACGCTCTTTAATAATATTTTTGGTTCTTGTCGGATCTACATTTATGTTCATGGCTGTCCTCGGTCCTCGCTGTCTTCGGTCCTTATCGCTGATGGTCCTCGGTTGCCTCTGTTTTTTTCTTGGCGTTGGATGGTTTATGTCACTGCTGCTTCTTCTCGGATGGCGTTTTTTGATCCATGGCTGCGGACTGCTTCGTATAGGAGACGACCCATGCGTGCTGAACCCACAGGGTTTAGATGAGTGCCATCCTTGCGGAACAGAGTAGGCTGGTTGTAGAAGTTGTCCCAGAGGTTGATGAATTCAACTTCTTCCCTCAGACACAAATATTTTAGTCGGCTATTTGTGCTGAAGGCCTTGTTGTAGAATTTGTCAGGTGCGTCGATCTTGGGGAGAATGCCTGAGATGATGATATTCCTTGACTTGTTTTTGCAGTGCTGGATCATCTTGCGATATTTCTCCATCAACTCTTCGGATCTGGTGCGCATGACATCATTTGAACCAGCATGGATGACAAAAAGGGTATTTTCATTTGCATCCTTTGTGGTATCTTCGAAGGCTTCCAAAATGTCGTCCAGTCCAGCTCCTGGGATGCAAAATCTTTTTTGTTGATTTGGGACTCTGTCGCAGAACTCTTCGACCTGTCCTCGTAGGATGGAATCCTAGGGAGTGAAACAGTGAAGCACGGTAACGAGGTGGCTTCAGAGATGGGGTCGTTTCGGGCCATGAGTGAGCACCGTGCCTCTTGTGAAGGCAAGATGGCAGGTGCTCGTTGTACTCTACGTGCTTCACATGTCTCACTCCCTAGACTGGAACAAGACCTCACAGGCTTCACTGTTCATTGTAAAGCGGTGAATGTTAACACCTTACGAGCGGCCTATGCGGTTTATTTATATGTACCGCACAGCGGGGTGTTTTTAGCCAAAATAGGGCTGTTTACGTGATCATTTTCATGCCTAAATAAGACCCAGAACGTAAAACAAGTACCTATCCCTGAAAGGGCATAAACAGAGCTTTCGAATGACACCATAACGATCCTTTTATGATGGCTAGTTTTCTTGCAATAACCGTGCAACGCGAGTGCAAAAAGCATGTAATTCGGTACTTTCCCCATATAATTCAGTATGTAGCGAGTGAGAGAGGGAGGAGGGAGCTGAGATTCGTGTCAGTAGGTTCGCCGCGGTGGTCTGGAGCAGTCATACGCTCGCTAGTCTCCTGCCACCACTTGTCTCTCTCTCTCAGCAACATTACGTGCTGAAATTGCCACTCGAGTTATGTCGAGCGCCGCCACATAGTCCAGCTTTATTTAACTCGACTTATGTGGTGAGCCGCTAATTAAGGGTTAAGGCTCTCAGTCTATGCCCGAGAGGAAGTAAGTTGGAATATAGAAAAAAAAAAAAAAAAATGCATATTACAGCTATTATAACGGAAGCACCAAATAATATTATATAAAATGTGTTTTTATTTTATCAAAGAGTTGGGAGCGTGCTTGCACAAAAAGCGAAATATATATAGAGATGTATGAGCTCACTTTTCGTTATTAAAAATGAATTTTTGTTGTCCATGGGCTAATATTAAATCCAACCGTGCCAGATAATATTGACCATGGTATTGTATTATTTGGAGTGGTAATGTTACTGAGCAGTATGTACAGGTGTAGCAGGAGATTTCCCCCCCTGACTGAAGTTCCCCCCGGGAAAAGTAGCCTAGGCTCAATTTCCCCCCGGGAAAAGTGGCCTGGGCTGTTTTGCCCACCCCCGGGGGGGGGGGGGGGGGGGAATTTCAGACCTAGGATATTTTTCCCCCCTCTTGCCCATTTTTCCGTCTTATATAGGAACCATTAGTTGACATAATGACTTTATTGAAGGACTGTTTAACCTAACCTAACCTAACCTAACCTAAACCTAACCTAACCTAAGCTAACCAAACCAACCTAACCTAACCTAACCCAACCTAACTTAACCTAATCTAACTTAACCTAACCTAACCTAACCTAACCTAACCTAACCTAACCTAATGTTATGTTAGTAATTTTGTTGTGGTGGTCGAGCCATTGTTTGATGTTTCAGTCATGTTAAAGTCATTGATACACTTACCATATAACCGGGTGGGTGGGGGGAATTTTGGCCAAGAGGAGGGAATAATATCCTAGGCCAAAATTCCCCCCAGGGGAAATCTATCCTGGGCCACATTTCCGCCAGGGGGAATTTCGGACGGGGGGAAAGGCAGACTGGTACACCAGTACTGTAAATGAAAGCGCATCCGAAGGGGGGAAGCGAATGTTGCGCTATGCAAGTACTGCCACATACATTCAGTATATATGCAGTACTTGGTCTACAGCTGATATTTGTGGGGTCCCACAGCTGGGCTGGCGCCACACACTGTTAGGGTCACCCAATCATCTAAATTGTTTTGTGATGGCAGTGACTAAGAAAGATAACTATTGGTAGCGCCAGAGAACTTGACAATAATCTTGATACCTTAACTTCTTATAACTCGAAATGAATGAAAATATAGCTGACGTTTCTATTATTTGAGAAGAGTCTACCAGGAAATAAGTGTGGATATTTACAGCCAGTTTGCTCTAGGCCCTTTTGAGTTACAGATATTTCAGTTATCAAGATTATTGTCAAGTTCGTTGGCACTACCTTTAGTACCTCAAATATCACGACTATAGAACAAGAACGGGGGAAGGGGGGAGGAAAGGCTATTTGAGGGAGTCCAATAATTAATTATAATAATTATATACGACAGATGATCACCAAACAGCAAGGTTCAATCACCTGTCTAATACTCGTGAGTCACGTCCTGAATCTAAGAACACGTTAGATAAACTCCCCGTTCAGAACAACACCAAGCTATTTGTCTTCATTCTCCCTCCAGCCACATCACACATGCTATAATAACTAAAGTAATGCTTATAAATAACAATATGACTTAAGGGGGCAGTGCCTTTTTTTTGGTGTATGTATATATTTACTAATTTATGTTTGAGGTTTCACGCTAGACCTACATCAAGCTTAAAAACACGTCCCTTCACCCCTTATAAACACATCCCTTCACCCCTTATGAAGATAAATTTCTACAATTTTTGGTAAAAAAATGCCCCGGCCGAAGGCCGGTTTCTTCTAAAATTACAGACTCGCTTTCGCTCGCCAGGAAAACATCGAGACCTGAATGGCACGAAAGGTCTTATTATTGACTAAGAAATGGGGCGAAAGGTCTCAAAATCGCCAAGCTAATGGAACGTACGTCTTAAAATCTCAAAACTAATATGCTAAACATGAGGGAGAAGGGGGCCCAGAAAAAGCGACTACTTCCTCCTTAATTCAAATTCTTGATATAATAATCAGTCATTAACTATATGATCAATGGCAAAATAAAGTTTAGTCTTTCCTTGGTATAGTGAAGTACGTTATATAGATTATGTATGCATTTCCTTGGTATAGTGAAGAACGTTATATAGATTATGTATGCATTTCCTTGGTATAGTGAAGTACGTTATATAGATTATGTATGCATTTCCTTGGTATAGTGAAGTACGTTATATAGATTATGTATGCATTTCCTTGGTATAGTGAAGTACGTTATATAGATTATGTATGCATTTCCTTGGTATAGTGAAGTACGTTATATAGATTATGTATGCATTTCCTTGGTATAGTGAAGTACGTTATATAGATTATGTATGCATTTCCTTGGTATAGTGAAGTACGTTATATAGATTATGTATGCATTTCCTTGGTATAGTGAAGTACGTTATATAGATTATGTATGCATTTTTGTATGTATTTACTTAGGCCCATTCCCCACTTTTCCTATTTTTTTTTTTCTGTGGGTGGCCGTCTCAAGACAGAACCCGAATTGTGACAACACAACAGAAAACAATGAACACAGGAAACAAAATACATATTAACACACATCTAGATTATACACACAATATATACACACATTAGATTATAAAAAGTAATATATGAAAGGATTAGACCAGATTTTGTGAATCCTTCTAATATTTACAATGTTATTGAACAAACATAATATCCAAATCCATACCCCGATATCTCTGCCATAGCCTACATAATCCATACCCCGATATCTCTGCCATAGCCTACATAATAAATCCATACCCCGATATCTCTGCCATAGCCTACATAATAAATCCATACCCCGATATCTCTGCCATAGCCTACATAATAAATCCATACCCCGATATCTCTGCCATAGCCTACATAATAAATCCATACCCCGATATCTCTGCCATAGCCTACATAATAAATCCATACCCCGATATCTCTACAATAACCTACATAATAAATCCATACCCCGATATCTCTGCCATAGCCTACATAATAAATCCATACCCCGATATCTCTGCTATAGCCTACATAATAAATCCATACCCCGATATCTCTGCCATAGCCTACATAATAAATCCATACCCCGATATCTCTGCTATAGCCTACATAATAAATCCATACCCCGATATCTCTGCCATAGCCTACATAATAAATCCATACCCCGATATCTCTGCCATAGCCTACATAATAAATCCATACCCCGATATCTCTGCCATAGCCTACATAATACATTTCAAATAACACATAATAAACCTATACAAGCTCACATATTAAGGGGAGATAGGCATTTATTTTTTGGTCTGTTAATTCATGTATTTCTTTATTTCTTAGTTTGTTTTCGCTAGACCTCCATCAAACTTAGAAAAACATCCCTTAGACCCCCTTTCAAGATAAATTTGTACATTTTTCGGTAGAAGGAATATAACCGAAGGCCGGTTCCTCTTAAAATTTTAGGCTCGCTCTCGCTCGCCAGGAATAAAATCGACACCTAAATGGCACGAAAGGTCTTAAAATTGACAAGGGAATGGGGTGAAAGGTGTTAAAATCGCCTAACTAATCGGCCGAACGTCTTAAAATCTCAAAACACATGGGGCTTAACACGAGGGAGAAAGAGGACCAGAAAAACGGCCCATCTCCCCTTAAAAACTCTAAACTCCTAAACGACCTAACAAAACTTGGAATAATACATAAGAAACATATTTATGCAGACATACTCTACCCTATTCCAAGTAAGCATTCCAAAACTCTTGAACATTAACTTCTATAACTCACAAACCACTAGCCTAATATTTCAAGCTAATATTTCTACCGTTTGGCTAGGAAATAGGTGTGGAAATGTATAGCCCATTTGCTCTATCCCTTATTGAGTTACAGAGGTTAGGGGTCACGATTTCTAGACTACCTACTTGGAACAGGGTATAAAAACTCTAAAACCATAAACCCCTAAACAACTAAAGCCGGTATCACACGAGAGCGTTTATAGTCAACATTTATCCTCAACACTGGTCTGACAGCTTATGAGTTCAACATTTAAGACATTTAGGTTTATCTATTATCAGTCTAGTTTCCGATGCCAGTGCAAAATATTCCAGAAATGTTGCCAGAAAAATGTTGATCATCGAATAATGTTGACTATAAAAGCTCTCGTGTGATACCGGCTTTACACATACCTATACTTACACAGTTTCCGAATAAGGAAGCCCCGGTCCTTATACCTGAATGTCAGACAAATGTTTACATAAGTGTATAGCCACACACCTACAGTGTTGACTCAACCACCACTGCGTTCAATCCTGGTGCCCTTATTGCCAAAAAGATATAGACAAGCTAGAACGAGTTCAACGTAGAGTTACCAAAATGATACCTAGCCTAAAGAACAAACCATACGAGGAGCGTCTTAGAGAATTAAATCTATTTCCTTTAACCCAGCGCAGATTAAGAGGCGACTTAATTCAAGTGTTCAAAATCATCAAAGGCATGGACAATATGAACTTTAGTAAGTACTTCACTATCGACCAATAGTGGGGAAACGGTTGCAAAATTATTGGTAAATCTTTTAACTCGCACGAATCTAAGAATTTCTTCTTCAATCGAGTTGTCAACTTGTGGAATGGGCTTCCCCGAAACGTTATAGAGTGCAGCACCGTCGATTCATTTAAACTTCGCGTAGACAAATATCTTGCACCAAACCCGCGACTGACTGCGTTTGTAAATGAATAACTTTATTTTATCCCCCCCTCAGTTACTAACCCATCTGTCCCCTACTAACTTCCTAATCCTGCCACGGACATTAGTTCCAGGGCAGTAGTTCCCTTTCCAATGTTCCCTTACCCACTCTAAACCACTATTTGGACAATTGATCCTCAGTGCTTTGGAGGACAAACAGCCTAGAAGGGTCACCAGACCTGTTGTTGCTTGAATTCCTTTGTACTCCTTTGTACACCACAGATAAACACACATACATAGGTGAGTCAACACATACACACACCCAACTAGTAGACCAGTTGACCAGGGAGTAGTAAGGTAGAAGGATGGTGTCACGTAACATTTTGCCTGGGTACACTCAGATACCATAGTATCTAGCCCACTCTTAAGAATTCGTGGATCATCTATGTTTTTCTTTTAGCAATTATAACTATCTGGATGAATTTTTTGGATAGAACTTGCTTTTCGATAAATAGTTTTGCAGTTGATGTATCGAAAATTATATTAATATATTCGTTTCCAGAGATATACTTCCATAATTAGCACAAGGTGAAGTCCCCGAATATTTATGAGTGGGCTAGAGACTATGGCATCCGAGTGGACCTTCTGAGTTAGATCGTGGCGTTCTGGCTCGGAATGTACACTCGGATGCCATATTCTCTAGCCCATTCATAAATATTTGTGGACTTGACCTATTTCTAATTATGAAAGTATATCTCTGGAAACGAATTTATGAATAATATTTTCTACACATCAACTACAAAACTATAATTATATACTATTTATTGATAGGCAAGTTCTAACCAAAATTAAATACTGATAGTTATAATTGCATAAAGATGGTGATGGGCTGGTCTATCAGAATGAGAGTTGAGCGTTCTCTGCCATACCCATAGCTTACTCTGACTGTTCCTTTTACTTATATATTTTCTAGATCTCAAGTGACGGCGTCTTTTCCGTGGATTGACCTCCCTACTGCCAACCCTGGCAGATTGGGAGCCAAAGCGTCACATTTTTCCTTTGCCCCTCAACTTTCCCTTTATAATTGCTAAGGGGCACAGGGCCTTGGGTGGGGCTTTTGTTTCCCGGGCGTTTCCGCACCTTCCTCAGCTCCCCGCCTTTGAGTGGCTTCGGTCACCTGGGCATTATTAGTGGTAAGCTGGGAGGGTTCTGTGAGGGCGCTCGGTTATGGCCTTGGCCTTGCCCAGGACCTTGGGGCTGCTCGGCCAGACAGCCTGAGGAACAGCAACAACAACAACATTGCATAAAGAAAAACATAGAGGGTGACCGAATATTAATGAGTGGGCCCAGAGGCTATGGTATCCGAGTGTACATTCTGGCTGCTTCTTACAACACACTGCTACCACAGCTTTCCCTCAGCTTTTATCGTTAAGGGGAGATGGGTCGTTTTTCTAGATCCTCTTCTCCCTCATGTTTAGCCCCATTAGTTTTCACATGATATGATGTTTGCCCCATTAGTTTATCGACTTTAATACCTTTCACCTCATTTCTTTGTCATTATTAAGACCTTTCGGCGAATTATAGTGAGCCTGAAATTTTGGAAGAAACGGCCTTTGGCCGGGAAATTTTCTACCGACAAATTTACATATTAATCTAGAAGGGGGATCTAATGGATGTTTATTATGTTTAATGGAGCTCTAGGGAGGAAACTAGAAAAATAAAAATAAAATACATGAATGATCAAATAAATAAGGCCATCCCCCTTAACGCTTTATGGGCAAGGATACAAAATTTAAATTTCTATCTCATCACGTACGATTAGATTTATTACTTGCTCCTCTAGTCACACGAGCGCTTTTTCCGAGCAATTGTAGTCTGGCAGCTTCAAAATTAAGGATATATCAGAAATCAGCCACCTAACATAATCTACCGCCGTCTAGTTTCCGATTCCAATGTGAAAAAGCCTCACAATATTACGAGAACACACTTGCTCATAAAAAATTGCCGGAAAAATCGCTCGTGTGACGCTGGCTTTACTCTGTTCTTCTTCCTCCTCCTCCTCCTCCCACTCCTCCAGTTTCTCCCACACGTTTTACTCCTCCTCCGTCTCTTCCTCCTCCGTCTCTTCCTCCTCCGTCTCTTCCTCCTCCCACTTCTCCAGTTTCTCCCTCACCTCTTACTCCTCCTCCTCCTCCTCCTCCATCTCGCCCTACTCCATCTCTCCCTCCTCCCACTCCCCCAGTTTCTCCCACACCGGTGTACATGGTTATGGTAATGGTGGCAGACGTCCGTAGTGGTGGTGGTGATGAGGTAGTGGTGGTGGTGATGGTGGTGGTGGTGGTAGTGGTGAGGTAGTGGTGGTGGTGGCTGTGGCTGACTTGCAGTGTCAAACCGGAACAATTTTGTTTGAAGAATTGAATGAATATGAGAAGAAATACAAGAAAAATAACATGAAACAGTATTGTTTTGACCATTTTTGCACTTCCAATGACATAAATTAAACAATAAACCACAATTTTATCTTTGCATATTCAATCAAAAAGACTGAAAATAATGGACTCGGCTTTCGTTTGGCATCCTGCTGACTTGTATTCCAACAGTTTAGAGCTCTGTTTGTTAGTTAAAATAAGACTTCAGACGCTTTCAACCGTATTGGGTTATTAATCCAGCTCACTGTAAGTCAAGAATAGCCTCAAGACTGGAGCCTTTCTTCAAGTACCTCAGCCCCTTGTAGTAATTAAGTAAAACCCCCGTTCATAACATTAATCATCCATTACAAACCCCAATGCACTACAATAAACTAATGAAAGCATATGATCCTGCCGGGATTCGAACTCGGGACACCACACTCAGAACATAAGTATCTAAACCATTACACCACCAACACAGTTAAAGGTTAAATACACGATCACGATTAATATCCATTTTCGAATTCTGGATATTTATCTAATCTTAGACCTAATTGCATTATGGATAACGTAATGTTTTAGTGAGAAGGAGGATATAGCTGTGATTGTACAGTGAATATTTTAAAACCTCAACATCCGCTGGTCGAGTTGGGACCAAACCTACTTCGTGAATCAACACATCATATCTACCCTTCCCGTCAGAACTATAGCCGTAATTCAGTTACACACTCAAAACTCAATATTGTTGACGGTAACATTTAATTGCGTACAGTTGGCCAAATAAGTCGCCTCGCCGCTGTCATTACGTTTGGCTCGCTCTGTGCTGTATTACTGTCTGTCTGATGTTGAATAGGGTGTATAATTGTAGGAATATGTTTGTATATCTAACTCGAAATGAATAAATCGTATTTAGATATTGCCGATACCAATTATTGAACGAAATATACTTGGTGTCGAGACATGACTTATTTGGCCGACTGTACAACCCAACATGGTGAACCGTGCCGTGTGTCATGTTGGTATAATTATGGTAGCTCCTCACACAATTCATGTCCTTACTTTATCTAACTCTAGGGATTTCATTTACAGATTAGTTTGGTTAAGTTACCCTAGTTCAAGTATGGTCTTGAACACTGGAGGAGGGGGGGGGGGGGGGGGGTTAGATACGGCAAGTAAAAGGATGAATTGAGATAGTCTGTAATGTTTTCATGGATAGACGACCTTCCCAATTAGAATGGAAAATAATGAAGTACATGTTGGTGAATTAAGCCATTGAGGGTGATGAAAAACGCATGTATTCAACAATTCAGGAAGACTTAAGGGGAGGCAGATCGTTTTTCTGGACCCCCTTCTCCCTAATGTTTAGCCCAATTAGTTTTGAAATTATAAGACGTTCGGCCCATTAGTTTTTTTTTAACACCTTTCGCCCCATTTCGTTGCCAATTTCAAGACCTTTCGTGCCATTTAGGTGTCGATTATTTCCTGGCGAGCGATAGCGAGCCTGCAATTTTAAGAGGAACCGGCCTTCGGCCGGGCCATTTGTCTACCGAAAATTTTACAAATTTATCTTTTATGGGGGTCTAGGGGGGGGGGGGGGGGGGTTCTAAGCTTGATGGATGTTTAGGGAGGAAACTAAACAAATATAAGAATAAATTAATTAATAGACCAAACAAACGGTCATTCTCCCCTTAACTGAACACAAAATGGCTTAATATTGCTTGAACGGGGTAATTAAATCTTGTAAACTGTGTAATGACTGGTTATTACGTGGAGGGAAAGGGTTATGGTGGTGGTGGGTGGTGGAGGGAGGGTAGGGGGCTGGGAACGGGTTGGATTTGGGTACCGTACTGCAGGGAGATATGAATTAAGCTCTTCTGTACCTGTGACGTCCTTTTAACTTTTTTCTGGCTACTATTAGAAGATTTTATTCAGTTTCATAAGGGTCTCCTGACATTAATAGGCTTTGATCTATCTTACTTAACTTTTTTTACTACCACAATATTCTTCTTAACCTGCACAAAATCGTCTAAATATAGCTATAGAATAATATACCAAACACGTTACCGGTACACAAGGGGTTAACATTTTCATATTAAATAAAGCAAATAGTTTTCTTCCTACCTACAGAGAGAGCAACACACAATAGAACGGATATTTTACATAATGGAAATATATGTTGTTTCCTTAATCCGTTAGTTAGTTTTCGGATATTTTCATAAAAATAAATAAATAAATAAACCACACACACACACACACACACTCACTCACACACTCACACACATAACAGATATAAGAGATATACTGTATCTCCCTCTCTCTCTCTCTCTCTCTCTCTCTCTCTCTCTCTCTCTCTCTCTCTCTCTCTCCGCCCTCGCTTAGAACCTATAATGGGTCTCCCTTAGTATGCATGCCAAGTATGGGCTCTCCATCTTGAAAACTGAGGGAGTAGTTCGGGAACAAACAGACAGACAGAATATGATCTTTATATAGTAGATTTATAATGCTTGCTATATCGATAAGGTAACATTTGTGAAATTATTCTATTCACTTATACCTATCGATGATATAGGCTAGTTCCAATTCTTTTGAGCCACTTATGTTCAATACCTTATGCTACGGACACGATATCATTACCATTTAAGGAGATTTGATTTTTGCATGTATTTAATATGTTTTTTTAGTTTCCTCCCTAGACCTCCATCACACTTTAAAAAAACATTCATTAGATCCCCCTTCTAGATTAATTTGTACATTTTTCGGTAGACAAATGTCCCGGCCAAAGGCCGATTCTTCAAAAATTACAGGCTCACTATCGTTCGCCAGGAAAAAAATCGACATCTAAATGACACGAAAAGTCTTAATATTGACAGATAAATGGGGTAAAAGGTCTTAAAATCTACAAATAATGGGCCGACCGTTATATTAACTGAAAACTAATGGAGCTAAGCATGAGGGAGAAGGGGGTCCAGAAAAAACGGTCCATCTCCCCTTAAATGTTTAATTACTCTACTATTTAATAATTTCTTATATGTTGTTGTTCTGGTAAAAGCTCTCCATCCTTCCTTCCCACGCACTTCATCCTCGGCATCCCTTGAAGGGGAGATGGGCCGTTTTGCGGGTCCTCTTTCTTGGTCATGCTTAACCCCATTAGTTTTCAGATTATAAGACGGTTTGCCCATTAGTTTGGCGCTTTTAATACCTTTCGCCCCATTTCTATATCAATATCAAGACCTTTCGTGCCATTTAGGTGTCGATTTTTTTCCTGGCAAGCGATAGCGAGCCTGTAGTTTTAAGACGAATCGGCCTTTTGCCGGGACATTTATAAAGTTATCCTGAAGGGGGGTCTAGGGGGTGTTTTTCTAAGCTTGATGGAGGTCTAGCGAGAAAACTAAAACTAAAATAAAAACAACGAATGAATGAATAAATACACCAAAACTGTAGCCACTATCCCCTTAACATTTTACTCTCAATATTGGTGGTGGTATTTATATGTCCACGAAGCCCACGGCTCCACTGTGTGTACTCTTGACTTTAGAAAAATAAATAAATACAAATAATATGGTTTGCTCACCAACACTCCCTCTCTTGAACCCTTACAGTACCGGCAACGTCTTTTTGTTTTTATTTCAACTGCATTTAGACGACTTTTATCAAGCTTAGGAAGGATATATGGTAACTAAAAGGATTAATTGCGATAGTCTGCAATCTTTTTCACTTGTAGATATCCTTCGTAAGCTGAATAGTTGTCAAGATATAATGAAAAGGACGTCACCGGTACTGGATGGGTTAATATGTGTTTGGGGTAAGATACGAGGCATAGCAGTTCATGTTCAATTATGTTCCATTTATCAATGTTATGAAGCCAATGTAATCGGACAAATATAATCAAATCAAATCAAATTAAATGAACTATAATATAATCTGTTCCCATCTTTCTTCCCTCGCCCCTTTGTTCTTATTCAGTTTCATTAGGGTCTCCTGGCATTAACAGGCTTCGATCTATCTCACCAGACTCTTTTTACTACCACAAAATTCTTCTTAAACTGCACAAAATCGTATAAATATAGCTATAGATTAATATTTAAAACACGTTGCCGGTACAGAAGCGGTTAAAATGTCGGGCCTCTTAAGGGGAGATGGGCCATTTTTATGGTCCTCTTTCTCCCTCATGCTTATCCCCATTAGTTTTGAGATTTTAAGACGTTTGCCCCATTAGTTTGTCGATTTTAAGAAGTTTGCCCCATTAGTTTGTCGATTTTAAGACCTTTCGCCCCATTTCTTTGTTAATATTTAGATCTTTCGTGCCCTTTAGGTGTCCATTTTTTTCCTGGCGAGCGATAGCGAGCCTGTAATTGGGGATGAAGCGGCGTTCGGCCTTCACATTTTTCTACCCAAAAATGTACACATTTATTTCGAAGGGGCATCTAATGGATTGTGTTTTCAGTTTGATGGAGGTCTAGAGAGGAAACTAAAACAATTCATAAATATATAAATAATTAGACCCCCAAAATAACCACTGTCCCCTTAATGCTATTCCCCCCCCCCCCTCCCCCTCCCCTCGCCGCTGTCTGGGCCAAGGAATTTCGGATATTTACGACATTATAATTTATGTTGCTTTATGCCTGTAGTGTGTGTGTGTGTGTGTGGGGGGGGGGGGGGGGGGGAGGGAAGGGGGAAGGGGGGCACCTAATTATTTTCCGGACAGTTTATTCGCTGGGCTCTTATTTACTGCGTTTACTCCACTCCCTAAACCACCAACACGTGTGTGGGGTGGCTGCAGGAGTTATGCTTGAAAGATGGTCTAGCAATTTGGATAACCTCCACCTCTTTCGTATGACTCCTTTCATATATCTATTTATCTATCTATCTCTCTCTATACTGTATATAATATCTATATATATCTATATGTATATTGTCTTTACAATACAAACTACAGTATTTTCATTGTTCCATTCTTCTAACCCTCCCCTATATTAACTAATTTGTCCACTAAAATCATACCCATTTCATTAACATACACTAAACAAGGTAACCTGAGATGTATTGATTACCATGCTAGGCTCACATTTAAGAAGCATGACGAGACAGTTAACCCCGTCTGTACTAGCGACATCTTTCTAATTTTATTCTAGCTATACTTACACGACGTTGTGCAGTTTAACCCTTATGCTGCAGGGACCGTAGAGGTACGTCCTGGCAATTTAATGCAATTTAATGCCCATTAAAGGCTGTGGAGACTAATGCGAGTAAGCAGGACTGCAGCAGGCCCCTGTTCGCTCTCTGGCAAATCTGCCGCGGCACTGAAGGTCTGTGGTGGGGTCTCGCGAGATATATTCAGTGTTGCCAAAGGCAAATATAGCTCGACATTGCTAATTATTAGCGAATATTGCCGATTGCTGTAGAAACGCTGGGGGTGAACCCTGCGCGCTACACAGCTTGTTCTTGTGTAATTTGAAAGCTCTTTTCTTCTAGTTTTTTGCTGCAAACATATATAAAATTTCATGCAGGCACTTGCTTAAGCAATCAAGAGTGTCTGAATGAACCCCATTATAGCGGGAATATGCCCGTACTGAAGGTGTTAAGAAGGATCTGTTGTAGTATAAATGGTTAAGTGAGATAGTTTGAAGCCTGTTAATTGCTGGAGGCCCTTATCAAACTGAATAATATCGAATAATTAACTTGATATTGTAGTGTGGTGGTTTTGTATTATTTTATTTAAAAACAAATATTTGATTATAGCGTTATTTGGAGAGCGATTATGGTGAGTTTTTTTGGTTTTATACTGTGTTGTCCCAGTTTTAGTTTGTATATTTTGCAAATTTCACATTCTAATAGTAGTCAAAATAAAGTTACAAGTACAGCACTGAACGGGTTAAGTAGTCTTCCACCACCCTATCCCTCTGTTAATCCTTTGAGGATCGTAAGGCGTTTTGACAGTTTGATCTGGTTATCATTAGACGATTTTAGACCGTTTACAAAGGCTCTGTGGGATTTATAAGGGTAAAAACTATCTCATTTAACCCTCTGACTTCCATATACTCTTCCAAATCCGAATAAAATCGTCTAGTAATAGCCAGAAAGTATTAAAATAAATGCGTATCGGAGCTTGAAAAGGTTAACCTAGCATTAAGTAGGAACTTTGATTTAGCAGGCTGATGTGACGATCCATCTGAGATAGTAAATTGGTTTATATAATGTTAAGGGGGGACGGTCGGTTTTTCTGACCCCCTTTTAGTACAAGCGATATGTGCATAAATAACAATGAATTGGGCAAAATTATGTACAAGCATGAAACTTTGCACAATGATAGACCATCATATAGATACAAATATCAGACATGGGGCTACTCGAAAAACACGATATTTTAGCCGTGGCGGCCATTTTTTATCTGCCATTACCGGATGTATGATTTTATGCCATATCTAATGAACTAATTGACTTGTGACAATAAAACTGGCATCTACTACCAGGTTTTCAGGGTCAAGGATCACGAAGAACACATCCAAAATCATGTAAACTCATTGTAATGCTATGCATTTGTACAACCACATAACCCCCGTATTTCACAAAACTCAAATCCAAGCTGTGAATGTTTCATGAATGATTTTGTTACAATTATCAACTACATTATTCATTCTAATTTTTTTAATGGAAATCATACCCAAATTTTAACTCAGTCTGCACAATCACCACCACAATGACAAAGTGTTGTGCAGTTAAAAGCTGCCTTTACACATCTACAGGCATTTCTGCACCCCTTTTTGCAACCACAACGTATCAGTTCACGTGTAGCTTGATTCGCTTGTGGAAGTGTGGTCCACACTGGCTGCCATCCTTCTTGGTTTGACCAACCCCAGTCTGTAGGACAGGGGAGTTCTGGTGACAGATCCAGGGTTCTACCCCAGCAGTATGCAGCCTGGAATATACTTCTACGGATGTGGAGCATAAGGGCATCCTTTGTTGGGGGTAAGTCCTCCATGCCGCGCCCTTTCTTAACAAAGAGCTCCATGCGAGCTGCATCAACACTGGATAGAGCACTGGTTCTGTTGTACAAGAGAACAGTGAAACGCTCTATTGTGGAAATTGTCTCTTCAGTAAGGTCATCTAGGGCCATCATCACTGAGCGGAAGGCATCCGTGAGCTTGTCATACGTCTTCCATACATCCCAGGCTGTTTTCTTCCCTCTGTTGGCGAAGGATGACACTGTATCACATCCTGTGTATGCATGGAACATTGGAAGAACCTTGGACTTGACTGAACCGAGTGATAGGGCAATCACATGTGTGGGAATGTATCGAAGATGGCGCCCAGTGGCAAATGCTACCCAGAGCTCGGTAACATTGAGTGTGGGAATTATGGAGATGGCAAGAATCACCACATCATTATTCACTGTACGAATGATAATCTTTTGATGGCCTTCTTTAATTGCATCAGCTACATGCACAAATAAGCGGGTATCAGCTTCTTCATAAAAACAGGGAGCTAGTGAACTTATATCACAAAGATTTGCACTCATGACATTTTCTTTGTATGTTGTGAAAACCTTCTTTTCTGTCTGTATTGTTGCAATATGTACGGCAAGGAACTCAAACAGGTCAGCCTTGTTTTTGTCTTCTCTGAGGAATTCCTGCCAATTGTGTGGTACAAGGATGTTATCTGCAACCATTCGCCTGACTCCCTTTCCACGCTGGATTCTTGCTTGTGTTTTCAGGCTGTTGTCTGTGTATATGTCCCATACAATATCAACTCTGTCAACCTTCTCCAACTGTACCTCTATATAATTATGGTATGATCTTCTTCAGGGCATAGTCTTTGAATGTCTTACAACCAGTAGGGTATATCCTGTTCACAATTACTGCTCCATCCAGAAGAGTTACATCACATTCAGGAGCCTGCCTTTTGCTATCAACCTCATTCTCCAGGCAGCCATTGAGATCAGATTATTTTTCTCGACGACGCAGACTTCCATTTTGAGACAGAGATGGTGGGTAAGACTGATTTTCATGCCTGAAAATCTCTTCCAAATTTCCCTCACGTGTTTGGCACAGTCATTCTTTAACACCTTATTGGCGGGCTAGGCGGTCTATTTATATGTACCGCCCAGCGGGGTGTTTTTAGCCAAAATAGGGCTGTTTACGTGTTCATTTTCATTCCTAAATAAGACCCAGAGCGTAAAACAAGCATCTATCCCTGAAAGGGCATAAACAGAGCTTTCTAATGACACCACAACGATCCTTGTATGACCGCTAGTTTTCTTGCAACAACCGCGCAACACGAGTGCAAAAACCATGTAATTCGGTACTTTCCCCATACATTTCACTATGTAGCGAGTGTGAGAGGGTGGAGGAGGGTGGGATTCATGCCAGTAGGCCCGCCGCGGTGGTCTGGAGCAGTCATACGCTCGCTACTCTCCTGCCACCACTTGTCTCTCTCCCTCAGCAACATTACGTGCTGAAATTGCCACACGACTTATGGTGTGAGCCGCCACATAGTCCAAATTTATTTAACTCGACTTATGTTGTCGGCCGCCAGTAAAGGATTAAGTGAGACACCTTCAGAGAATCTTTTGATGGTTGTCGAACTGGGCGCTTGCTGAACGCAGTGAATCTGTTCTTCTTGATGGGGTCAGATATGGGCTGGTCTCCAACAAGACGTGATGCGATGTATTCCTCGTATTGATCTTGACCAATCTTCTCTAAGCAGTTGACTGAATGTATGGCCTCATCCCCAAATACTTCCTTTGTGTCTATTCTATACAATTCACTACCATTTTCGGCAAATTGATTGCCCATTTCTTCCATTACTTCTACCGTTGACTTAACATGGTTAGTGAAGGCTGCCTGGGAAACTTTACTTTGTTCATGATGGCAGGTTTCCTCAGACAAATTCTGGTGTTGTTTCAGAGATGACTCAAATTCAAATGCGATACGAGCTAGCTCAGGATCTGCGACCATCCAGCGCTGCAGAAACTCTGGGTTTTGAGTCAGTCCAATGGCACCACCATCACCCTTCACGTTTGCATTGTTCTGCTCATGAGCCTGGTCTATTGCCATTGTGCCCGCTTTTCAGTCCTTTTGAGTTTAGTGCTGTTAAACTTATCTTTGCATGATTTGTGCCACATAGCTCGATGTTGCTGAAGTGTATCTGATATACCAGTGCCCTCATCAAGCCTAGCAATATCAATTTCCATTGGTAGCTGGTTGAGTTCATTAAAACGCTTAATGTTTTCAGCCAATGTACAATAACCCGCACCACTGTCATTGCGTGAGGATTTAGCAGGACACTGCAAGTTCTCAGATGTAACTTTTTGACATAAAGCACACTTTGTCCAGTCTGTTTCACAATGTTCCACTGTAGGTGCAGTGCTAGTTGAGGATTCACAAGAAGACATTATAGGCAGTTCTATACACCATGCGTCTTATACAGTTTCTACTTCTCTACCATGCACATGCAACATCTGAAAGGCAAGAATATGAGATTAGAAGATCACAAACTACCATCACCGTAATACCATCACCCTTTTTCTGTAATTTTGGAAACAAAATGGCTACTTTTTATGTTTCTGGTATATTGTAAATATTTTTAAATGGCTTAATCAAGTTCTCTGACCCTGAAAACATAGGTTTAGGCACTTTAATTTTAAAGATATAATATTTTTTAAAGGAAATAGTGCAGAAAATAGTGTTCCGGTAATGGCGGAAACAAAATGGCCGCCATTTTGTCCAAAGGTAAAATCGCGGTGGCCCCACCTCTGAAAATACTAGCAATGACCAAGGGAATAAGTGCACCAAGTTTCACGCTTGTACATAAAAATTACCAATTTTTGCACATCCCGCTTGCACTATTTCTCCCTCATCCTTAGTTCCATTAGTTTTCAGATTTTAAGACGTTCGGCCCGTTAGTTAGCGATTTTAATGCTTTTCGCCCAATTTCCTTGTCAATATTCAGATCTTTCATGCAATTTAGGTGTGTATGTTTTCCTAGCGAGCGATAGCGAGCCTGTAATTTAAGAGCAACCAGCCATTATTTCTATCTGTTATGCCCTGTTTTTCTACAGGATTAACTTGGGTAATGTGGGCTCTATCTGACTGGGTATATAAGGCTGCATGCACAATACAAGGTATGAGGAATAGAGAACACAAAATAAACACACGGTAACACGACACACGATCACTTTTATTTAGATAGGTGAATAAAGAGCATAGAAAGATAGTAAGACTCGTACAAAACAAATAATAGAAGGGAACTGCTAGCATTAGCGGATCTGGATGGAGCCTAGTCTCCCACTTCCAACGTTCAGGTATACTCTTCTGATCACGGATTTAGTTAGCAAGGTTTATTATACTGGAAGACCTCAACGTATTTATGTATTCAATTTCACTAATTAGATTTCTTTCTGGCAGGTCGCGTGCCCAAGTAGCAGCTCACAGTTAGAATTAGATACGCGTATATTTCTGAACACGGCAATTCTAGTAACCTTAAGGGGGTACTGATCTAAGATTTATATTCTTATGACAGAAATACGTAGAACACAAATCAGTGGGCGAACGTTAGATATCACTAGGGTTTTAATATCTGAATAAGGTAATTACGAGAGTCAATGTCACCTGTTAATTAATTAACACTGATACGCTTAGTACGTCCCAAATGGAATGGTTAAATATGAGTTACACTGGGCAAGTTATAGCCACTTCATAGAAAAGTTAATAAGTGAATGTCGAACTGGTACTATAACACTTAGTACTAGTAACATGAATCTTGAATAGTATTTGTGGGTCTGGTCCTGGTTATCTTGCTTCCGGTGATGTTGGGGGCTAACGACTGGTTCCTCGGCCGTCCAGGTGGTCCAAAATGTAGGAAGTTCTCAAGTCAGATCTCTTGACGATCGGTGCTGGCTACACACTTGTATACCCACTAATTTGTGTGAAGGTTATAAGGTGCACATTGGGACTTGTACATGGACAGCTCTTCTATTTAACTTCTGCCATGGAGTCTGCCGGCTCGGGAATCTCTCAACTCAGGAACAACACAAGGGCAGAGCTAGAGATTAACTTCAGGGTAGTGACCACTGGTTGGTGTCTAACTTTCAACTGATTTGACTGGGGGCGGGAGCTAAGTTTATAGGCTCGGTTCTGGACCCTGTAGACAATAGGGATCTCGAGTCTTATGGACTTATTTGAGTTCTCAATAGATATGGGGACTAGGTAAGATGGTGATTACTGTTGTGGCCCATGGCTATAGGAAGCCTTCAATTTGTGATATAACTGAGCCTTAGTAAAAGGTACTATTTTGGCTATACTGGAAGTATTTATGGGAGGGAGACTGGATCTACTTTGAGGGGAGGACTGGGACAGCTGTGATAGGGGCGTCTCTTATATTGCTCAGTCTTCGTTCTATTGCCTAGCTGAGGTGCTAATTTGACTATCCGAGTATGCAAAACAGGTGAATGGGTTATTGTGGGTACAGAGAGGTGAGTAAGGGGGTTAGACATGCATGGTTAGTTCATGGATAGGAAGAATTCCTAGGCTACCTGGCAATGACCCGGAAGTCAAAACAGGGGTCAGGTATACCTCCGCGGGGATGGGGGTCTCCCTCCTCGGGTGGGTAAAAAAGGGGTAGCCGGGCGCTCTCTCTCTGGGATGGTCGTCCGGCGGCTGTGGCTCGGGGCTTGCCATATCACCAGTGTTTGTAATAACCCTCTGTTTATGAGACAGATGTGGGTCTTCTTAATATCCAAACCGAAGGTGCCTTGGCTAGCTGGTTTTAATCGGTTGGTTGTTAATCGTATGGTTTGTTGGATGTGGTGGAGACTGGTTGCTAACTCTGCCACATTTATCTGGAAGTATGGCAATAGAAGTTAGTTACTGGTGTGGCGGCTAGCCTCGCACCGACGACCATTGGGTGCAGAGTTGTGAATAGGTTGTAAGAGAATAGATGGCATGCAAGGGGTTAGTAAAGTTCTAATGTTGTTCTGGCCTGCTAAGGGAAGGCAGGCTGGATAGGAGTATATATATAAAAGGTTGGAGAGCGTTAGCAACGGAAAAATCAAGATCTTCAAGAGGTATGAGAGAGAGGCTAGGTCGGACAAGAATCGAGAAGCGCGGGGTATTTTAATGAGAGGGGAGGAGTTCAGGGGGGGGCTATAGGGAAATTTGACCCTAAGGTCTCTGGGCGTAACTCTCCAGTAACTCTCCAGTTACCAGTATCAGTACCCCTACAAACTGCCGCTTTTCTTGGTATATATTTCATAGAAAACGCAGTTCCCAGTGAAAGTATGTTAGCCAAATGCTACCGGGGAGTGCAACTAGGGGTTGGTATATGAGTCTGGAAAAGATAGAATTATGTGGACTGTGGGGCTGGGGGGGAAGAAGGAGCTGAACTGTAGGTGTGTGCTTGACTGTGGGTAAAGTGGGGAAAAACATGGTGTATTATTCTTCGTCAGTACGAGGGGTTATGGATACTATTAGTTGGCACAAGCTTTCGCACGTTTAGTTGTCCCTGGGAACTGCGTTTTCTATGAAATATATACCAAGAAAAGCGGCAGTTTGTAGGGGTACTTCGTTTTTGTTTTGAGGTACTTATGACAGATACTGGTACTAAGGTTATCTATACAATCTCTGGTTGGGGTAAGAGGTGTAGGACACGAAGCAAATTGGCGTAGTGTGGACTGTGGATACGAAGGAGGTGATTGGAAGACGTATAACAATTGTGGAGAAGTAACTGGAAAAAGGTGAACACAATGGCGGATAAAGATACTTAACCTAAGGATTGAATACATAGATTTTATGGGTGATGATTCTTCAGAAACTTAGTCTGGCAAGACAAGATATGTTAGGGAATGTTAACATGTGTACATTTTGGCTCGAACGTCCCTTGATTTTGGCCCTGTCACTCTTCCAACTATGGGGGAGGCACTCGCTATAGACAGTTATGCCTTTTGCCTCCCTCAATCACATAGAAAAAAAAAAAAAAAAAAAAAAAAACTAAGGATTGAATACATAGATGAACGACGATATTATAGTCGTCGTCCTAATAAGGTGATGAACACTGGTTGATCTGCACTTGGCACAATACGACATTAGGACAGTGCCGCTATGTCGTATCAATACTGGTGGCAGTTAATATTATAGAGACACTAACATTAATACTTAAACTAAGGATTAAATACATAGATTTATGGGGGCCATGGGTCTTCAGAAACTTAGTCTGGCAAGACAAGATAGGTTAGGGAATGTTAATATTAATACGTAACCTAAGGATTAAATACATCGATGAACGACGACATTATAGTCGTCGTCCTAATAAGGTGATGAAACCTGGTTGATCTGCACTTGGCACAATACGACACAAGGAGAGTGCCGCTATGTCGTATCAATACTGGTGGCAGTTAATATTATAGAGACACTTAGTTACTAGAGGAACAATGCAAGGGGCGACTGAGCACGGGTTACATATATCTATACTCGTCATGGAAATTGATATACGAGGTCTAGGGACAGGCGTGGGTGTTTTAACTTCTAAGATATATAACATCTACTTCTCGGATGTAAGAACATACATAGATATAATTATGGTTGTCTGCTTTGTTGGCATGGGCTCAACCTGGGGACAGGGCATGGGTGTTTTTTTTTTTTTTTTTCTATATTCCAACTTACTTCCTCTCGGGCATAGGCTGAGAGCCTTAACATTCACCGCTTTACAATGAACAGTGAAGCCCGTGAGGTCTTGTTCCAGTCTAGGGAGAGAGACATGTGAAGCACGTAGAGTACAACGAGCACCTGCCATCTTGCCTTCACAGGAGGCACGGTGCTCACTCATGGCCCGAAACGACCCCATCTCTGAAGCCACCTTGTTCCCGTGCTTCACTGTCTCACCCACTACACTCGGACTCTCACACTTACACACACACAACGCCACCTGTTGACCAGATAACTCATCAGGCATTGCACCCCTATAGCATATTTTGAATATGGGAATATTCATACAGTGCTATTTAATCAGGGAACAATGAGGGTATTTTATTGACGTTTCGGTGGGCTTGTGGTAATGCACTGATACCAGGTACAGCACAAATTCCATCCCAATAATATCTTCCCATTGATACATCGGGATTTGAACCCGGGACCTTTGGATTACCAGTCCAGTGGCAAGACCACTCCACCACACCTCCCCTAATGTATGTATATTCCTGTTCATCATCATTGTAGTTAGAAGTGTAGGACACGAGGGGGTAGTGTACGTGAGGTATGGAAAAATGGTCAGTTTAGAAGGGGTAGATAGGTGCGGCCTGGAGCTGCTTAGCCCTGCGGGCTTGGGCCTGTCTGAATTGGCTGGCTCGGTCAGCTGGTCCTTTTGTTCTGTGGACCTTTCTTTCGGGTGTTTCTGTGTGGTGTTCGTTCGTGGCTTCTGTGGTGGGCTTCTCGTTCTGGGGCATTTTACTTCCCTCTCCTTCATTATAGGCTCGTCCCCGAGCCTCAAGGGTGAAGTAAAAAGAAGCATAGTTATGGTGGGTCATTTTGAGGGTATTTAGAAGTTTCCACCAAGCAAGAGAGCGACGGTCAGGATTCTTTTGTAGGTCAATGTATACCTGTAAGAATGTGTCCTCTGTGTTGTGACGGGCAGTTGCCCGGGCTTGATGTGGGCGTTGTAGACGTAAGTGTCCAGTGGGGGTTTTTACTTAACCATTCGTATGAATGGTTTGTAGCTTTCCCCCGCGGGGGTCGGAGTGAGGTGTGTGGGACTGACAGGAGGTCTGTTTAGTGTGGTGAATGGGTTACTAACCGACGGGGGATTAACGTCCGACAACAGAGCTGGGGATGAAGGGGGAACATGAGTCTGGATTTCTTTTGGTTTTCTTGGGCGGTGTTGTAGGCTGGCAAAATCTAGTGAGGCAATGCGCAAGATAGGTTTAGGTAAGGTGTGTGACGGAGGTGTGTGAGAAGGAAGGGGTATGTGTGTTGTGTGGCTTGGGTCTTTAGTGTCAGAACGGGTGTTATTTTTATCTCACCGTCTTTAAATCTCATGGATCTGTTGATTATTCTACCTCGGGCGGTTCTGGTGGGAAGGTAGAAGTTTGTCGTGGGACTTGAGTCGCTCGACGATGTTTTATATTGAGGGGAGGAACGTTTTACAGGTAAAGGACATGTGGGGGTTCTCTCAGGTGTAACTTTGTGGGGGGGGATTCCTTAGGGGTTGGTTGGTTGGGGGTTCGGTGAGATGAGGAGGTTGGTCAATGTGTGGGTGGGGTGGTGGGGATCATGGAGGGGAAAGGGGCGGATGCGGGGGGGGCTAGACGGGTTGGTAGGGAGTATAGATTTAAGTTGGAGGGTTGGGGGTAGGGACGTGTGTGGGGTGTGTCGTTTGGTGAGGTTGGTGATTTGCTGGTGGTGGAAGTGGGCGGTTTTATGGGTGTTTGGTGGGGGTTGAGAGGGGATGAGGTTGAAGAGGAAGATATGTGTTTTCTTGCGGGGGTGGGGGTTGTTACTTCTGGACTATAGTTAGAGGGTTTATGGTGTTTATGGGTGATTATTCGTCTTCTTTCCCTTTGTGGAGGAGAAGTCGACGAAGAAGAAGAGGAGGAGGTTAGTGGTCTGGCAGCCCTACGGAATTTGGTTAGCAGGGTGTGTTTCCTGGAGGTTTTAAAAAGTGTTTGTCGTGGGCGTAGGTTGTAGCGTGAGATTACTGAGGTAGATTGTGTGGTGTGTTTGGGTGTGTACTTGGTTTTGGGTAGGGTGTGTGGTTTTCTTAGTGTGGTGCCTGGGGAAGGTATGTCAGGGCTAGACGGCAGAGTTTCTGTTGTGGTCGGGGTTGTGGGGAGAGGCTTTTGTATGTGGATAAGCGGGGGAGGTACTTGATTATCAGAAGTGAACGAAGGTGTCATGGTGGAAGAGGGTGTGATAGTGGGGGCTTGGGGTTTGTGGAGGTTAGTTCGGGGGGTATGTTGAGGAATGATCTGTCTGTTCGGTGTCGGAGGGCTTAGGTCCTTAGGGGTTTGTGTGGGGATTTTCATAGCTGGAGTGTATGGTGTAATAGGGGTGTTTAATTCTGGTTCAGCCGTGTGGGGTGGGATATTGTCTTGTGGTTGGAGTGGTTTAAACGCTCGGACGAATCTAGTTCGGAACGTGCGAGTCACGCCGTGATAGTCGATGGTGACTTGATAGGCGTTTGGGACTTGTGTGATGGTGTAGGGCCCGACATAGCGAGGGCCTAACTTGTTGGTGATAGGGAGGTTGGCTACCATTACGGTGTCATGGATGGCGAAAGGGTTTTTGTCATTGGTGTTATCAGTTTTGGTGTCCTGACAGGTTTGGGCGGTATGGAGGGTGTTTTGCAGATGTTGCAATGGGTCAATTGTGGAGGTGGTGGAGGGAAGGTGAGCGTGGTGGTGGAACGGCAGTAACAGGGGGGGTACGCCGTAAACACGTTCATGAGGGGAAATACCGTCTTCTCAGGGACAGGTGTTCATGCCCCATTGTATCATATTATTTGGGATGGCCAGTCTGTGGTGTTAAAAGCAATCATTTTTGTTCGCAACTGATTGTTGATGGTGCGATGGCTGCGTTCGCATATAGCATTTCCTTGAGGCCAGTATGGGGATGAGTGTTTAATCTTAATGCCACATTGTTGGGTGAACTGTTGCCAAACGTGTCCACTAAACTCGGGGGCATTGTCGGATAGAAGAGCAATGGGCAGACCGAATATAGGGAATACTTCTGTGGCAAGCAGTGTGGCGACTGTGGTGGCTGTGTGGTCTTTAGCTGGGCAGGAGGGTGGTCCACCAACAATATTTTTATACTTTTATTCCTCCACAAGGTTATTTTTTGTCCATTACCCATAGGTTACAAGCCTATGAAATTTCATGCCGATAAAACTTAATTTAGAGGTCGCCCCATCATCTCGCTTTCTATCATAGGATTTAACCCGGAAAATATCACATACCCGAATTGGAGCACTTCCCGACATCACAGACCCAAATGGTGTTGATTTCTGAATTCTCCGGGGTTGGTAACCCCGTAGACCACATTTTATCAACTAAAAACTGATATACAGCTGTCTGAATGCTGATTTTCATTATTTGGTTTTCATACCGTAAATTAGGGGTAGGCTATACCCTGGTTAGGGTATTTCTAATAGAGATAGAACAAAATGGTTTGCATTTTTGAACTCAGAAGGGTCGATTTACACATAGAAATGCTTTTATATTTCATTTAATTACTAAAACCTGCAAACTATGACAGAAAATTTCAATTTCTCTATTTTCCTATAGAAAAACTATTTTTTTGGCAATATTTTGTGAATTGTCAATAAATCAGTGTCGATGAAACCACTTCTATGTGTAAATCGACCCTTCTGAGTTCAAAAATGCGAACCATTTTGCTTTATCTCTACTAGAAGTAGCCTAGCCAGGGTATGGCCTACCTCTAAAATTTACTGTGAAAACCAAATAATGAAATTCAGCATTCAGACAGCTGTATATCAGTTTTTAGTTGATAAAATGTGGTCTATGGGGTTATCAACCCCGGAGAATTCAGAAATCAACACCATTTGGGTCTGTGATGTCGGGAAGTGCTCCAATTCGGGTATGTGATATTTTCCGGGTTAAATCCTATGATAGAAAGCGAGATGATGGGGCGACCTCTAAATATCATTGCATCGCGATGAAATTTTGCACACAAGGAGAGGAATGCAACACGAAACAAAGCAGCGGTGTGGAGAAAGGACCAGTGCACTTTGAAAGTTTACCCCCTCTTCTTGGACCACCCTACTGGGCAGGCTATTAAATTTGTTTAATAGACGTCCACAAATGTGACGATATAGCGCTTGCCAGCGGAAGGAGGGAACGGGCCCATGATGTCGATAGATAGGACTTGGAACGGTTTGGTAGCCGACAAGGTACCAGCTGGGCCTGGGGTGCGTGATCTATCCTTTCACAATAAACACGGTTTGCAGGATTCTGTCACTCGTTGTGCAATTTTGGAAGGGTTGGGGGTCCAGTATTGGTCTGTGAAGATTTTTAACATCTTCTTTTGTCCAAGGTGTATGCCGTTTCCCTCGTGGATGGCAATCATGTAGTCATGGGCAATGGTGGGGTCCAAGATTATGTGACCAGTGTCTGTGGCAAGTTGATCTCCCCAGCGAGTCAGTCCCCTGAAGACATTTAACAGTATCCAGGGGGTCTGATTCTTGCTTCCCAAGATTGAATTAGAGAGGGGGCTGAGGGGGCATTATGTCGGGGGGTGGGGGTAGATACCAACTCAGTGTTTTGTAAGGCGGCTAGGTTGGTGGGGGGGTCTTTTGGTACTGGCAAACGTGACAGGGCGTCTGCATTGGTATGGAGTTTGCCTGGACGATATTGTATGGTAAAGTCGTAGTCCTCTAGTGTCTCCCTCCAACGTACCAAAATGGCTGAGTTGGTTTCGCACCTACGCAGCCATTGTAAAGATTGATGGTCGGTAATTATGTCGAGTTTTGTGCCCAACACAAATGACCGGAAGTGGCTGAGTGCCCAAATGATCCCTAAGCACTCTCTCTTGGTGGCTGCGTAATTCTGTTGTGTTTGGGTGAGGGTGGAGCTGGCATACGCTATCACATGTTCCTCTCCGTCTCTGACTTGAGCTAAAACTGCACCCATGGCGTACAGAGATACGTCGGTATAAAGACGGAAAGGTTTTTGGTAGTCAGAGAAAGCGACAATCGGGGCTTGGATTAGCTTTTGCTTCAAAGTGTTAAACGCGAGGTCTCTTTCAGGTGTCCAGGTCTTTGTGGGTGAGTTGGTGGAGGGGTCTGGCTATGGTGGCAAAGTTGGGGACGAAACGTCTGTAGTATGTGGCTAAACCTAGAAACGAACGTACTCCTTTAACACCTTACGAGCGGCCTATGCGGTTTATTTATATGTACCGCCCAGCGGGGTGTTTTTAGCCAAAATAGGGCTGTTTACGTGATCATTTTCATGCCTAAATAAGACCCAGAACGTAAAACAAGTATCTATCCCTGAAAGGGCATAAACAGAGCTTTCAAATGACACCATAACGATCGTTTTATGATGGCTAGTTTTCTTGCAATAACCGTGCAACGCGAGTGCAAAAAGCATGTAATTAGGCACTTTCCCCATACAATTCCGTATATATAGTGAGTGAGAGAGGGAGGGAGGAGGTGGGATTCGTGTCAGTAGGTTCGCCGCGGTGGTCTGGAGCAGTCATACGCTCGCTACTCTCCTGCCACCACTTGTCTCTCTCTCTCAGCAACATTACGTGCTGAAATTGCCACACGACCTATGTCGAGCGCCGCCTCATAGTCCAGCTTTATTTAACTCGACTTATGTTGCTCGCCGACAGTTAAGGGTTAACCTCTGAAGTGCGCATGGGGGTAATTGGAAACGTCCCCCTGTGCTGACGTATTTGAGGTGTTTCCGTCACTAAAATATTCATTGTGCCATTAATAGCATTAATACTTATCCATATGCGCCTATTATGGGTTGATTATAAAGGTATTAACCTGAAACAACAATAAAACGAGTGAAAACAGCGTTTGGATGGTCAAAATCGGAGATATAGCCCGCGAGTTGTATAATGTATGGGTGAGGCAATCTGCTTTCCCGCCAATTTCCCCCAAGGCCACTGAGACACAGTCGATCGATACTCTCTCTCTCTCTCTTGCACTCGCTTGCCATCAGTGATGACAACACCCTGCTTACAACTCGCTAATGTTAGCACACAAATATACCTCAGAATAAGGGAATAACAGGGAAAATAGGTGATAACTGAAGGAGAGGAGGAAAGTGGGGAAGGAGGGGAGGTAGAGGACTGAGATTTTGCATGGCCCAGGGGCCAAAAAAAAAATACAAAAATAAAAATATATATTTTTGTTTTCGATGTCAAAAGTTGATTTTGATTTTCACTCACTCATAAGAGTCTCCCCGCAGTCCGCCGGGGGAACTCTTAAGAGTCTCCCCACAGTTCCCGGGTTAACAGTGGTGGGTGGGGGTTGGTTTTGTATGGCTTGAAGTTTCTTTGGGTCTGGCGCAATACCATGTTCAGATATCACGTGTCCGAGGAAATCTACCTTATTCCGGGCAATCTCGCACTTCGAGGGTTTTAATTTCAACCCGGCGGCTCGGATTCTTTGAAGGACTTGTCTCAACCTGATGAAGTGTTCTTCCCAGGTTGGTGAGTACACAATAATATCGTCCAGATAGGCTAGGCAGGTTTCCCAGGTTAGGCCATGTAATACCGCTTCCATCAAACGGGAGAAAGTGGCGGGTCCGTTACAGAGGCCAAAAGGTAGGACGTTAAATTCGTAGTGATGGCCACCACTAGTGGAAAATGCTGTTTTCTTTTGGTCCTCGGCCTTGATAGGCACTTGCCAATACCCTGCTTGCAAGTCGAGGGTAGTGAACCATTTGGATCCGTGTAGGGAGTCAAGGGAATTGTCTATTCGGGGTAAGGGCGTAGCGTCTTTATTCGTTTCGTCATTTAACCTCCTGTAATCGACGCAAAAATGGGTTGTCCCATCTTTCTTTTTGACTAAGACAACAGGGGAAGACCAGGGCTAATGGACGGGGTGGCAATCCCGGCCTCTAACATTTCCTGGACATTGCGTTCCTCTTCCTGACGTTGTATGGGGTTCTTTCTACGGGATGGTTGTCGTATGGGGGGGCCTGTGGTGTTAATGATGTGTTGTTCTACATCAGTCTGTCCGATTTCGGTGGGTTGTTGGGCAAACACGTCACTGAATTCCAGCAGTAGGTCGTACATGCCGTTCTTTTGGTGGTCAGATAATGTCTCAGGGAGAGGGGGCAATTGGAGGCTGGTAGGGGTGTCGTTAAAATCTATGGGGAGGTCATCAAAAGTTTCGAGGTCTCCTATAATGATACCTTTTGGTAGTGTCAGGGATTCCTCTGAGATATTTGCCACGAGAATGTGGTTGATGCGAGCGGAAATGATGGCGGGTTGTAAGAGGCAACGATGGGGGTTGGGGGACGTGGTAGTGGGGGAAAATATCATGTGCGTTTGGGGTGGGCCGCAGGTTCACCCATTTTTGATGGTGGGGGGGAATTTGGCATTTATCCTGAACTACAGTTGGGCTAATGATGGTGGG
This sequence comes from Paralithodes platypus, assembly GCA_032716605.1. Taxonomy (NCBI): domain Eukaryota; kingdom Metazoa; phylum Arthropoda; class Malacostraca; order Decapoda; family Lithodidae; genus Paralithodes; species Paralithodes platypus. Next base: position 4,334,672 of record CM064551.1, read on the forward strand.
GGATTGACTGGCGAGCTGGTGCTTGCTACTTATAAGGGGGGCAAGGTCGCTTTGGTGGGGGTCACGCGTGAGGGGGGGATTAACGGCGCGTGTGGGAGGATCAGTGGGGCGTTGTTACGACCTGGCACTCGGGTACACAAGGGCTCTCAATCAGGACTCGAATACGGCTCGCTGCCACAACGGAAACACACGATCCCAACCCATGAGTACTGCCAGCCGAACAAAAAACACCAATACCCTCCAGAGTTCAATCTGCTATAACGGGGTATACAAGAACTCGGTACTAGTGTTCAACAACAGACTAATAAAGACACAGGAATTCTCTAGTCTGGTCAACAATCAAACAAAGAAGTAAGAAACAACAACACCAAAGAATAGTGTTGGCCGAAGCCGAAGTAATCCACCCTTGACTAAGAACTTAAGAAGTCCTCCACCCTCTACTTCGGATCGGCACTATTACGTTACGTTAATTAATAGTCCTTAAGCATCGAGCAAGGAATCTTCTGAAAAAAGTTAGATGCTTCTCGGATGCTCGTAAGAAGTACGTATCGGATTTTGAACAGTAATTCAATAAGCAAAAACACTGGCAATTAAATACTATTAAAGGTTTAAATTGGCATAAGAATAATTAAAAGAATATGCAATAGTAAATGGCAAACATTAAAAAGAAGTACTCCGCAAATGCAACGGCAATAGCCTACTCGGATTGTGCTCGTGGGCCACTAATCACTAAAGTAGCCAAGCGTGCAACACATGAAATCAATAGTGCATAAACAATATCATACATAAGGAAAGCTTCAATACTATTCTGTATCTACTAATCGAGTAAAGTCTAGCTGGGGTACTGTGGGCAAAAGGTAGCAGTGACTGAGCAAAAACGGCTCGTAGCCTAGCGAAGTCCTCACAACTGTTTAAAGTATTACGTTAACACTAACAAGTGCACTTTGAGAAATCCAGATCCCTTGTATCTGGTTTTCTCCCGGCTCCTTGACAAAGTAAAAACAAACTGTTAATAAAATACAGGGTGGTTAGACTCTTGCCCTCACGCACTGTAAATTATTAACTCAACACAGTCAGCCGCGAAGACAACCTAGGCTTCACTGAACCGAAACGATGCAGGTTTATCGCTTAACCACTGCATCAAACAACAACTCGTAACACAGAAAAGCCTTACCCCAGTCTAGCATTACCTAGACTAGCAGAAAACAGGAATAATAATAATAACACACAGGGAAATGCATATACAAGTGCAACAAACATAAATCAATCCTATTCTAAGTTAACCCTTCCAAAATAGGCTATCTAACAGGCAAGTATCTAGTGAGAACTCAAGCGATAATACGTTGGCTGACTAGCTCTGCACCAACGGGACCATGAAAGTTAAACAGGCAGGGAAAAGAGGAGATAAGAATGTAAGGTAGTAGAGAAAGTTCACATCAGTCAGAAGAATATATATAGTTAGCAAGGGAAATGAGAAGTCGCTCTGCCTAATGAGTTCTGATGAAAAAATGGCTAGACTTCCCTTTTTATACCCGGCCCTCTAGTGAGCCCAACGTGAACTACTAAGGACCGCCCACTGACAATCATTACGTAATTTCTCTCTCTCCTCTGGGATAGACAAAGGCTCCCCTAGCACTGAGGGGAGGGGGGAGTGCTAGTGAGTTAGGCCCACCTGCCGCATGGCGCACCCACTGACCCCCAACTGTGGCTGCTGCTTCTCCCATCATTACAAATAAGTTTTACACACAATACTTATAACTAATGATATAAAATAGAACTCGTTGACTCAGATGAAAACAAAATACATATTCATATTACTTATAGTACAACGGCTCACATGAACTAAGTTAGGAAACTCTACATAGACTACAGCCAAAGTTCCTGCCCTGACGATCCTAGCGAGAGTGGGGCATGACTAGGCGTTCTGTACAGCATGCTCACACTGGACATGCGTCACACCTCCCCCAAGATTTTACTTGCTCAACCCTGAGCTAAAATCTGACAAACACAGAACCCCATCAAGCCCCTCACACCCAGCGACCGCATGGCACTAAAACAAAGCTGAGTTTATCACCAAAACACATCTTATTATTAAAAAAAAATTCACATTTTATAACTCCTCCCAACAATAGCAAAAAGACACAATATCATGCTCCCAGAGCGAGCTTACAGCAGCTCAGCCGTTTGATAGTTCGTGGACTACTCAAACTCTATAGGCTATGACAAACTTATACGATTACCTATAGCAAAAGAAAGAGTTTTTATATGATTTTTATATTTTAATATGTTTTTCCCGGCTGCACTATAAGTGCGGAGTTACATGGAGGGATAGACAGACTAATGAGGAAGTAAGAAGGAGGTGTGGTGTGGAGGTAGATGTGCTGGAAAGTGTGAAAAGGAACAACTTGAGATGGTTCGGCCATATGGAACGTATGGAAAGCGAGAGAATGACTAAGAGGGTGTACGAGAGCGAGGTGGAGGGACAGAGGGGGAGAGGTAGACCGAATATGAGGTGGAAGGATGGAGTGAGGAACTACATGAACGAAGGCGGTGCTGGTTGGGGGGAGGGGCGTCGACTGACTGGGGACAGAGGTGCATGGGGGCGGTTCGTTCGTGGCCACCCCTTCGGGGATCACGGCGTCAGGCAATAGATAGATAGATAGACTATAAGGGCAGCCTATTTTCCTCCATTCAAACCCACACACCTGTGATAGCCTACGACTGATCATCCACCCTTGATAAACAATCCGTGATCACATTGTCACATCCAGCAATATGACGGATGTCCAGGTTATACTCCTGCAACATCAAAGACCACCTGGTCAGTCTCATATTGCGATTGTGAAATTGATTCAGGAATCTCAAAGGGTGATGATCAGTGTAGATAACCACGACTGGGCCATAGGCTGGAACATACACCTCGAAGTGCCTGAGCGACAGCACAATCGCCAGTAATTCCTTTTGTATTGTAGAATAGTTCTTTTGTGCAGCAATGCCATCATGTGTAAAATTAATCTTGATTTTTCTGTTCCTGATATTACTCTGTCACGTAAAGTCTACCTTAAATCCCGGGTTAACTTGGACAACGTTTGTAATGATGTTTGTAATATTGAGTGGAATCACATACTAAGATCTCATGACCCGGTTTCAGCTCTCAACAATTCCCTTCTTGGTATCCTTCGCAAAAGAGTTCCATCAAAGACAATTAAGTCTCATATCAGGGATAAAGCATGGTTTAATGATGACTGCAAGCGTGCATTTGATGACAAACAGGCTGCATATCGTCTATGGAGGCGTAATCAAACCCCCTTGCATTGGGAAAATTATGTTTTTAAAAGGGCAGCTGCGCAAAGTTTATGATGGTGCTGAGAGGGATTATAACTCCCATCTTCAGGATGTTCTGGCAGGAGCTACACAGCCTCATAAATGGTGGTCCGCTTTGAAATCCTCTTTATTTGGAATAGATTCCTCCATGCCTCCTCTTTGTGATTCTGATGGCTCCATCTCTTTTTATCCATTATCGAAGGCCAATATTCTATCTAATTTGTATTAATAAGCAGAGTAATCAGGAATTGTCTTTGCCATTGACATGTTTCCCTAGACCCAACCTCAATTCAATGGCATTCAAATCAGCTGAACTGAAAAGGTACTTGCTGGATCTTGATACCTATGGTGGCACAGACCCGGATGGGTTTTTCCCTCTCTTTTTAAAAATGTTGCATGGTCTTGGCACCTAAATTGGCAGTGGTGTTTAGGTTGCTTTTGAAATCAGGTAGTTTTCCTCTTTGCTGGCGTAAGGCTATTATCACTCCTATTCCAAAGGGAAATACTGCCTCATCATCTCCTAATGACTATCGCCCTATCTCCATTACACCTATCCTATCCAAGCTCTATGAGAGGCTTTTGTCCAGACGCCTTTCCTCTTATTGTAATAGTCATAATTTGATACCAAACTCACAGTTTGGTTTTCGTAAGGGACTGGGTACATGTGATGCACTTCTGACACTCACCTCTGACTTGCAATCTTCATTGGACCAGGGACATGAGTCTCGCGTCGTGGCTATTGACTTTAGTTCTGCTTTTGATTTAGTCAACCATAAAGCACTTCTGTTTAAGTTACAGCTCATTGGTATTGGTGGCAATATTTTAAGGATCTTTGAAGATTTTTTGACGAAAAGATCTCAGTCTGTGGTCATTGATGGGTGTCATTCCCCTTCTGTTACTGTTGTTTCTGGTGTTCCACAAGGCAGTGTCCTTGGGCCTTTGCTTTTTATTTTTTTTACTGCTGACCTGTGTTCCGAGCTTGAAAATAAAATCTCCTATGCTGATGATACTTTATATGCGTCAATTGCATCACCAATAGATCGACACGTAATTGCTACTGCTCTGAATAGGGATTTAGCCAAAATTACATCATGGTGTGAACTTTGGGGCATGAAACTTAATGCTAGTAAACACACTCCATTATCATCAGCAGATCTCGTACCTTGGATCCTCCCCATCCTTATCTACAAGTTTCTGGCGAGCAAATTGAGAATGTGGATACTCTGCGTTTGTTAGGAGTTACTCTTGATCCCAAACTTACTTTTGAAAAGCATATTCGTTCTTTCTCCTCTTCCATTTCCCAAAAAATTGGTCTGCTTCGCAAGGTTTATAAAACATTTGCTTGTGACGCCACAGTTATCAAGTCTATTTATGCTTTTATTTTGCCACATTTCGAGTACTGCTCACCTGTCTGGTCAGCAGCTGACTGCCATCTCAAGTTGCTTGACAGGTCGCTAAATTCCATCAGTTTTATTCTACCTAATTTGTCTCTTGATCTGTGTCATCGACGTAAAGTTGGTGCCCTTAGTCTTTTATTTAAAGTTTTTAACAACCCTCAGCATCCCTTACATGGGGTTCTGCCTGGGCCCTATGTCCGGGCTCGTGCAACTAGATTCACAAGCAATCTTAATTATCTTGCCATGAGCCGTGTTAATTTTTCTACTACACAGTTTTCACGGTGTTTTGTGCCGGCCATGGTTGACTTGTGGAATAAGTTGCCAAATGAGCTCTAGAGTTAATGCTTTTTTGCAGCATTAATTCTAATTTTTAAACTTAATCTATTTATTGTATTATATTTAAGCTTGATATCCTCCACTGCATAATATGTTATCTGTGTTTAATATGTGTATATGTACAGTACAGTATACAGTGTATGTTTTTATTTTTTCCTAAGTTGCCATAGTCTCTCTCCAGTGCCTCCGGGTGTTTTGTGTGGATTGATCTTGATGGTGTTTCTGCACCCTGGTTGGAGATTTCGGCATCTCGTATAATAATAATAATAATAATAATTGAACTTCTTAGAAAAGAAACTTACTGGGTGTTCCACACCTTCATTGTCTGTCTGTAGCAAGGCGGCACCAGCCCCTACACCACTAGCATCTGTTGCCAGCTGAAAAGGCCTGTTAAAGTCTGGGGCCCTGAGTATCGGGTGAGTACATAGCAAATGTTTCACCAAAGTGAAAGCCTTTTCACACTCAGGTGCCCACAAACACTTTTTGTCTTTAGATAACAAATCTGTGAGAGGTGCCAACACCGTTGAGTAACCTTTTATGAAGCGTCTGTAGTAGCCTATCATGCCCAAGAATCTCATAATCTGCTTCTTGGTTGTTGGGTGCGGAAATTTATTGATAGCCTGTACCTTGTTCTGAGGAGGGCACACCTGTCCCCTTCCCACTACAAACCCAAGGTACTGCACAGTGGCTTTTACGAAGTCACACTTTGCCAAATTTACTACCAGACCTGCTTCACTAAGTTTCCGGAACAAGGTCTCAAGGTGCTCACAATGGCTCTCAAAGTCGTCATCATAAATGATTACATCGTCCAAATATACGGTGCAATTTGGAATGTCCTTTACAATTTCATTCATCAGGTTCTGAAACGTTGCTGGTGCATTCTTAAGTCCGTAAGGCATAACATTGCACCGGTAGGTACTCCCGTCCACAACAAAACCACATACCTCTTAAGCACGCTCGGACAAAGGTACTTGCCAGTAACCTTTTACTAAATCTACTTTAGACAAAAAACAAGCATTACCAATTTTGTCAACACTATCATCAACCCGAGGAAGAGGATATGGGTTAGTTGGAGTCAAACCGTTTAACCTACGGAAATCAATACAAAAGCGTACCTTGCCATCTGGCTTAGGCTGCAGTGTTACGGGGGAAGTCCACTTAACTGTGCCTTTCTCTATCAACCCTCTACCGAGCATATACTCCAACTCATCCCTCAGAGCTGGTAGTTTTATGGGGGGCACACGGTACGGGATTGACTTAAAGGGTATATGGTCCCCCACGTCAACATCATGCATAGCCTGAGTAGTGAGGCCTGGGTGTTCAGCAAATACAGTGGGGTATGAACCGAACAACTGACAGATAGCATCAAGCTGCGGCTCAGGCAAATGAGCTATAGCCTCGTCAGCCCTTAGGCTCGAGTTCCCCGCCCACTGATCCGCTGAAACATGTTGATCCCAGCTATCCTCCTCTAAAGCTTGACTGTCCCCCTCTCCTTCTCCACCACGGCCGCAACAAGCCAACACAGGGACAGTGAGAGGCTCAGAGGGGCGCCTCACATACTCTTTAATAAGGTTCACGTGACATAACTGGTTCTTTTTCCTCCTGTCTGGAGTGGCAGCAAGGTAATCTAAGTCTGAAATTTGTTCTACAATTTTATAAGGTCCAGTGTACTTCGCAGAGAGGGGGTTACCAACCAAAGGCAACAAAATTAATACCTCTTGTCCTACAGTGAACTTCCGGAGCCTCACTTTGCGATCATACCTGTCCTTCATCAAAGCTTGTGATTCTGTCAAATTTCTACCTGCCATCTCCAGACTCTTAAGCATGCGCTCACGGCTTTCAAGCACATACTATAATAATGGACAAGGCTGCACAGTCCCCTCCCAAATTTCTTTCAGCATGTTAAGGGGGCCCCTGACACGGTGTCCAAAAATCAGCTCGTTTGGACTAAATCCCAGGCTCTCACCAGGTACCTCCCGAGCAGCAAACAGCACATAAGGCAATCCAAGATCCCAATCCATACCGTTGTCAGCACAATAACACCTGAGCATGCTTTTAAGTGTAGCATGCCACCACTCAAGCACCCCTTGACTCTCAGGGTGATACGCTGACGATACTACTGCTCGTATCCCATGCTGTTGCATTGTTTGCTTGAACATGTTGGAGGTAAAATTAGATCCCTGATCAGACTGAATCTCCTCCGGGTACACGTACCTTGAGAATTACCACAACAAGTTACTGACTACCGTCTTAGCCATTCCATTTTTCATAGGGTATGCATCGGGGTATCTAGTGGCAACATCCATTATGGTTAACAAAAATTTATTTCCAGCCTTAGTGGGAGGGAGTGGACCAACCATGTCAACAATAATTTTACTAAAGGGTGGCCCAATCACAGGAATAGGGTGTAACGGAGCCTTAGGAATAACTTGGTTCGGTTTCCCGACATGTTGACAAATATCACATGAGTTTATCCATGACTGCACATGAGACTTCATCCCCGGCCACCAAAACAATTCCCCCAAAGCCGCCACCGTTTTCTTGGCACCCAAATGTCCTGATAATGGAGAATCATGCCAACCTAAGCAAACTTTCCCTGCAGCCCTCTGGCACGACCAGCTGGTCAACTGTACCTGATCCCCTCCCAGTTCCTTTTAGGATCTTGATATCGGTGGTATAAAATTCCAAACGAAAAAAAAATCCCTGCCTTTGCATCCCTATCTTTTTCTAACTCCACAGCCCCATTGGTACACTGCAAAACCTCTGGATCCTCTAGTTGCAACTTTCGAATGTCTGTGGGAGCCAACATGATCTAACTGCTTGGTCAACAATGCATGCCCTTCCCCCAATCAACTTAGACATCAGGTTTTCTCGCTGTACAGGTAACGGTGCTGTCTCTGAGTCTCATGCCTCCTCCACTACTTTATCAACTGAGTTAGGCACTGTAGTTAGAACAGACTCAGTCAAAGGTCCTGCTATTGAATCTTTTGGGAGAGCCACTGGTTCTAAACTCTTCAAACTTTTCCCAGCCTTCCGCTTCTCCTTAATTCCCTTCCTCCGCTGTTCTGTGGCCTGGGAAATAGGCTGTGATACCTTAAATGCTTGGGAACGAGTTACCAACACGCCATCTGTTGGCGTTGACAACTCACTACCCACTCTTGTTCCTCCCTACTCACGTCGGCCGGCCTCTCGGCAAAAACTAAGGGTGGAACTTCTAAAGTAGGCACCGCAAAGTCGTTGCCGAGAAGAAGGTCGACGCCCTCCACTGGCAATTTCTCAACGATCCCAACATCTAAGTCCTTAATCACACCATCAATTTCCAGCTCCACATGAACCAACGGGTATGACCTGGTCGCATTAATACCATGAACAACAACCACCCGTGCCGCATTAATTGGTCGCCCCGTGAAATTCTTCAAAAGTGTCTGTGAAGCTCCAGTATCACGCAAAACTTCCACCTTATGCTGGCAACCCGCCCAACTTACCCTACCGGTCCCTCTATGGGCGCAAAAGACATCACGGAGCAGGGGACGAGCCTTCCTGAGTCTTATACATTGCCTGTGACCCTGCCGCTGGCAAACTACCCTGGGTAAATCCAGACGACATTTCAGCCACACCTATGCTGCGCACCAAAGACACGGCTGCAGTTGGCAGCTTACTAGGACAAGTTCTTGCATAATGCCCCTTCTTTCTACAATGAAAACATTCCACTTCCCTATCGGTCTCTTCTGATAAGGGGCGGAGTTCTGACCCTTCTGTAATGGGACGGCTGTAGTCTTTGGTTCAGTCCTGGTATCTTGGCTTTTAAACTGAGGTTTATATCTATAGTGATTGTCCTGAGCTCGAGGGTTTGGAGTATCGCGCCCCTTGGGAACTGCATCAACACGCTTTGCAGATTCACATCCCCTGATTAGCGACAACCTGAGGTCAGCCATCTCGGCTGCCTCCAGTAGAGTTTTTGGGTTCTTTTCTTTAATAGTTAAAGTCATTTCTGCACCAGTACACTTATAAAACTGCTCGAGCAGAAACAGCTCAGTCAACTGTTCTGCCGTCTCAGCTTTCTGAGAACGTGTCCAGTTTTTAAGTGCATCTTTTAAGTCCCGGGCATGTTCAAGAAAGGTCGCCTCCCTAGTCTTTGTAACACCCCGAAACTTCAATCGATATGTTTCCGGTTGCAACTCGTATGCCCGTAGGACAGCTCTCTTCAATTCTGGGTAGTCAATGCAAGACTCTAAAGGCAGTGCATCATAAGCCTTCAGACCCTTACCAATAAGTCTTGAGGAGACTAGAGCAGCCCACTTCTCTTCAGGCCAATTATGCTCCCTACACTTCTTCTCAAAACGATTAAAAAATTCTGTGACTTCAGTTTCACTAAATACCGGCACCAATTTGAATAAGTGGGCCAAGGACTGTTCTCTTACTTGGCCCTTACGGCCCATCCGAGTCCCTGTCGACTCTGCACGAGTCTTATCTAAATCTAATTTAGCACAATATTTCTCCGAGTCGTACCTAAGGTCAGCCTCATGCCTCCTGGTCTCATCCTCTTTCCTCCTGGTCTCATCCTCTTGCCTCCTAACCTCAATCTCATGCCTCCTAGTCTAAATCTCCTGCTTCCTAGCCTCAATCTTAGCAAGCTCAAGTCTAAATACCATATCTGGAGACAGGCAGGAAGAGGGAGCTGCCACTACTGAAGGAGGGGGGCAAAAACTGGGGAACCACCATGTGCACCACCCGAGGGCACTCCAATCTGCCAATTCTCATCCCTCTGTGGGAGAGTGCTAACCTCCGGTAACTGAGTGGACGGCACTGTGGGAGTCGAGTGAGAGGGGATCTGGGGAGGAACCCCCCCAAACGCCCTCTCCTCCGAAACCCCATGTCGCCCACGCAACACCCAGGAAATCAGCTCCCCCTTGGACATCCCTGCTACATTGGAAATGCCCAAAACCTTGGCTATCAGGTGCAAGCCACAAACATCCACCCCAGTCAGCCTCTCCTCCGTCACGTGGTACCGCTTACTCACAAAAACTCTAGCATCCTCCTCACTGGTTACTAACGGCACACCTTCAAATGACATCTCTCGCTCATCGTCAGTGCTAATGCACGACATACTGAAATCCACAAAAAAATTCTCGAGACAAAAGTGTTAAACTTCCTATGCAAGCACTAATTACTAAATTAACTGGAGTCTCTTAAATGCTTTACTAATTGCCATACAAAAAAAATATTCTTCAATATGCACGCTAAAATACAAACAAACAAATGTTGTACAACTCTGCAAAAATTTATACTGTTCACAAAATCCTAAGCAAGGTCGCCATTTGTTACGACCTGGCACTCGGGTACACAAGGGCTCTCAATCAGGTCTCGAATACGGCTCGCTGCCACAACGGAAACACACGATCCCAACCCATGAGTACTGCCAGCCGAACAAAAAACACCAATACCCTCCAGAGTTCAATCTGCTATAACGGGGTATACAAGAACTCGGTACTAGTGTTCAACAACAGACTAATAAAGAGACAGGAATTCTCTAGTCTGGTCAACAATCAAACAAAGAAGTAAGAAACAACAACACCAAAGAATAGTGTTGGCCGAAGCCGAAGTAATCCACCCTTGACTAAGAACTGAAGAAGTCCTCCACCCTCTACTTCGGATCGGCACTATTACGTTACGTTAATTAATAGTCCTTAAGCATCGAGCAAGGAATCTTCTGAAAAAAGTTAGATGCTTCTCGGATGCTCGTAAGAAGTACGTATCGGATTTTGAACAGTAATTCAATAACAAAAACACTGGCAATTAAATACTATTAAAGGTTTAAATTGGCATAAGAATAATTAAAAGAATATGCAATAGTAAATGGCAAACATTAAAAAGAAGTACTCCGCAAATGCAACGGCAATAGCCTACTCGGATTGTGCTCGTGGGCCACTAATCACTAAAGTAGCCAAGCGTGCAACACATGAAATCAATAGTGCATAAACAATATCATACATAAGGAAAGCTTCAATACTATTCTGTATCTACTAATCCAGTAAAGTCTAGCTGGGGTACTGTGGGCAAAAGGTAGCAGTGACTGAGCAAAAACGGCTCGTAGCCTAGCGAAGTCCTCACAACTGTTTAAAGTATTACGTTAACACTAACAAGTGCACTTTGAGAAATCCAGATCCCTTGTATCTGGTTTTCTCCCGGCTCCTTGACAAAGTAAAAACAAACTGTTAATAAAATTCAGGGTGGTTAGGCTCTTGCCCTCACGCACTGTAAATTATTAACTCAACACAGTCAGCCGCGAAGACAACCTAGGCTTCACTGAACCGAAACGAGTATGCAGGTTTATCGCTTAACCACTGCATCAAACAACAACTCGTAACACAGAAAAGCCTTACCCCAGTCTAGCATTACCTAGACTAGCAGAAAACCAGGAATAATAATAATAACACACAGGTAAATGCATATACAAGTGCAACAAACATAAATCAATCCTATTCTAAGTTAACCCTTCCAAAATAGGCTATCTAATAGGCAAGTATCTAGTGAGAACTCAAGCGATAATACGTTGGCTGACTAGCTCTGCACCAACGGGACCATGGAAGTTAAACAGGCAGGGAAAAGAGGAGATAAGAATGTAAGGTAGTAGAGAAAGTTCACATCAGTCAGAAGAATATATATAGTTAGCAAGGGAAATGAGAAGTCGCTCTGCCTAATGAGTTCTGATGAAAAAATGGCTAGACTTCCCTTTTTATACCCGGCCCTCTAGTGAGCCCAACGTGAACTACTAAGGACCGCCCACTGACAATCATTACGTAATTTCTCTCTCTCCTCTGGGATAGACAAAGGCTCCCCTAGCACTGAGGGGAGGGGGGAAGGGGGGAGTGCTAGTGAGTTAGGCCCACCTGCCGCATGGCGCACCCACTGACCCCCAACTGTGGCTGCTGCTTCTCCCATCATTACAAATAAGTTTTACACACAATACTTATAACTAATGATATAAAATAGAACTCGTTGACTCAGATGAAAACAAAATACATATTCATATTACTTATAGTACAACGGCTCACATGAACTAAGTTAGGAAACTCTACATAGACTACAGCCAAAGTTCCTGCCCTGACGATCCTAGCGAGAGTGACTAGGCGTTCTGTACAGCATGCTCACACTGGACATGCGTCACAGCGTGGTGTGAGGGGGTTAGAAAACGGGAGTTGTTGGAGGGATTGCGGAGGGTTGGTGGGGGAAGCGTGAGATATAGAAGATGGGTTATTGTTGGAGGACTGATGTAAGGATATGTGGTGGTTAGAAGGAATTTGGGGAGCGTTGTCGGTGGCAGTGACGGTTTGTTTGGAGTTTATATGGATTTGGTGGTTTTGTTTGTCATGAGAGGGCGAGTCAAGTGTGGGGTTGTGAAGTTTTCTAGGGGTGCGAAATGTGTGGGGATGGAAGGGAGCTACTGACGGAAAACTGTCACAAGAGGGATTGGGGTGGGTGTGGCCTAGCTGGGCATTTCTGGGGGCATGGTGGGACGAATGGTTGTGTCCCTCGGTCGGCACGCGTGAGGGGGGGATTAACGGCGCGTGCGGGCGTTTCAGAGTGGTGAGAGGTGAGCGAGTTAGAAAACGGAATATGTTGGGGGGACTGCGGAGGGTTGGTGGGGAAAAAGTTAGGTGTAGAACATGTGTTATTGGTGGAGGACTGGTGTATTGATGTGGTGTTGTTAACAGGACGAACGTGGGGAACTTTCTTGGTGGCAGTCAAGGTCTGGTTAAAAGTGATGTGGGGCGGGTGGGTTTGTTTGTCATGAGAGGGTGAGTCAAGTGTGGGGTTGTGAATTTTTTTAGGGGTGTGAATTGTGTGTGTGTGTGTGGGGGGGGGGGGGGGGGGGGGGGGCAAGGGAGCTACTGACGGAAAATTGTCACAAGGGAATTGTTGTGGGTTGTGGGATAGCTGAACATTTCTGGGGGCATGGGGGAAATTTTGTTGGGTACATTGATCGGCATTTTCCCTGGAAACATGTGTACATAAACATTGGATGGAATTATGGTTACATATATCAGAGTCTGTCCTGAAAACATGGGAGGATTTATCCGGGACAGAATGAAGAGAATGGAGGGGATTACCGAGAGCGAGTTGCTTGGACTTGTCTTCTTTCGTTTGTTGAGGCATTTGGTTACTGAATGGGGTGAGATTTTGAGGGGACTCAGGGAAAGTGGGGGATTTAGGAGTCACCTTAGTGCTAGCTCCAGCTTGGTAACCCTGACTCAGGGTTTGTTGAGGGGAAATTTTTTGTTTTTGTTTTAATGGGTTTCTGCGTGATGGGTTTGTCAGAGGCTTTGGGTTGGAATTTTTTGAATGATATCAGCCTTTGGCCGCAGTCGACCTGGGCCTGGAGTTTTTGAAGGAGGTCAAGTCCAAGGAAACCATCATAATGTTTACAGTTGGAGGAAAAACTGTGAATGTGTGATAACAACGAGCATGGGGGGCAGGAGTCGTTACTGATAGGGGCAAAGTGTCTCCTAGGAGATTTAAGTAAGTATCAGCAGCTGAGATTAGTTCTGCTATGGTGGTTAACAACGGGCCAAATAATCGGTGGTGTAGATCATAGTAATTTTTGAACAAACATGACTTGGCAGCTCCCATGTCGATTAACAAGCGGACAGGAATGTCCTTGATTTTGGCCATGTAATAAATGGGGGCAGTGCGGTCAGTTATGACGTCCCCCGCCGAGGCCATCTTGGGCGGGGGGTACTTTAAAAATCCTGGGAATCGGTATCTACCTCCTCCAGGGTTTCCTCGGTATCCTCTGAGGTCATGTTAGGGGCTATTTCTCCAGTGTGTCTTTCTTCCATATCTTCCTCTTGTCCCAACTCCTCTTCATTTACAGAAATGCAAGGAGTAAAGGGGCGAGGTTTGGCAGAGTCACGAATTTGATGGAAAGCACACTGAGCATTACAGGCAGGGAAATTATAGGGGTTGATAATTACTAAGGTAGGGTTTTTACTTTGGTAGGTGTTGTAGTTCCTGTTCCGGTTGAAGATTCTGCGTGGCTGGGTAGGTTGGAAACGGGGTCTACTGGGTTGGGGCTTTCCGGAAGGGTAGGTGGGTCTGTTGTGGAAGGATGAGGCTGGATAGGCATTCTTGGAGTTTTGGTGGTCGGGTTGCTGCGGATGCGTGGGAAACCTCTTGATTGCAGCGATTTGGGTGGGTGCTTCTGTGCGCACGGCCAAAATACGTCGGATCGTGATGAGATCTTTTTGGTATCCGACGAAATCGTGCACACGGAAATGGTCTTTTACTGCTGAGGGCAATATAGACACAAGGTTGACCAGAATTTGCTGTTCTTGTTGGATTCTGGTCAACGTGGGGAAAGAAACTTTTATGTGTTGGGCAATCTTATTCACTGTGGAATCAAAATCGCCTTCGAATTTAGTGTCTTGGATACTGGTGTGGGCCACGAAAACGCCCAACGAAGGCTTAATGGCTTCTATCACTATTGGGCGAAATTCGTCCCAGGTGAGAGCAGGGTGCACTTGATAGGCAACCAGGGAAACGGCTTTTCCCAGGTGCGTTAATGTTACGGCTATTTTTTCTGCATCCGTGGTATAAACTAGGTCAAGTACGGGTTTCACTATGTCCATGAATGTTTCGATCTCATAAGTTTCTCCATCATAATGGGGGATGGGAATGTGAGAACGGTGCGCCATGATGTTATCGTGTTCTGGCTGTTCCAAACTTGCAATGTAATGCAACCTTTTATCCGAATCAAGAACCACCGCTGCCGCCAATGTTATGCCCTGTTTTTCTACAGGATTAACTTGGGTAATGTGGGCTCTATCTGACTGGGTATATAAGGCTGCATGCACAATACAAGGTATGAGGAATAGAGAACACAAAATGAACACACGGTAACACGACACACGATCACTTTTATTTAGATAGGTGAATAAAGAGCATAGAAAGATAGTAAGACTCGTACAAAACAAATAATAGAAGGGAACTGCTAGCATTAGCGGATCTGGATGGAGCCTAGTCTTCCACTTCCAACGTTCAGGTATACTCTTCTGATCATGGATTTAGTTAGCAAGTTTTATTATACTGGAAGACCTCAACGTATTTATGTATTCAATTTCACTAATTACATTTCTTTCTGGCAGGTCACGTGCCCAAGTAGCAGCTCACAGTTAGAATTAGATGCGCGTATATTTCTGAACACGGCAATTCTAGTAACCTCAAGGGGGTACTGATCTAAGATTTATATTCTTATGACAGAAATACGTAGAACACAAATCAGTGGGCGAACGTTAGATATCACTAGGGTTTTAATATCTGAATAAGGTAATTACGAGAGTCAATGTCACCTGTTAATTAATGAACACTGATACGCTTAGTACGTCCCAAATGGAATGGTTAAATATGAGTTACACTGGGCAAGTTATAGCCACTTCATAGAAAAGTTAATAAGTGAATGTCGAACTGGTACTATAACACTTAGTACTAGTAACATGAATCTTGAATAGTATTTGTGGGTCTGGTCCTGGTTATCTTGCTTCCGGTGATGTTGGAGGCTAACGACTGGTTCCTCGGCCGTCCAGGTGGTCCAAAATGTAGGAAGTTCTCAAGTCGGATCTCTTGACGATCGGTGCTGGCTACACACTTATGTACCCACTAATTTGTGTGAAGGTTATAAGGTGCACGTTGGGACTTGTACATGGACAGCTCTTCTATTTAACTTCTGCCATGGAGTCTGCCGGCTCAGGAATCTCTCAACTCAGGAACAACACAAGGGCAGAGCTAGAGGTAAACTTCAGGGTAGTGACCACTGGTTGGTGTCTAACTTTCAACTGATTTGACTGGGGGCGGGAGCTAGGTTTATAGGCTCGGTTCTGGACCCTGTAGACAATAGGGATCTCGAGTCTCATCGACTTATTTGAGTTCTCAATAGATATGGGGACTAGGTAAGATGGTGATTACTGTTGTGGCCCATGGCTATAGGAAGCCTTCAATTTGTGATATAACTGAGCCTTAGTAAAAGGTACTATTTTGGCTATACTGGAAGTATTTATGGGAGGGAGACTGGATCTACTTTGCGGGGAGGACTGGGACAGCTGTGATAGGGGCGTCTCTCTTATATTGCTCAGTCTTCGTTCTATTGCCTAGCTGAGGTGCTAATTTGACTATCCGAGTATGCAAAACAGGTGAATGGGTTATTGTGGGTACAGAGAGGTGAGTAAGGGGGTTAGACATGCATGGATAGTTCATGGATAGGAAGACTTCCTAGGCTACCTGGCAATGACCCTGAAGTCAAAACAGGGGTCAGGTATACCTCCGCGGGGGTGGGGGTCTCCCTCCTCGGGTGGGTAAAAAAGGGGTAGCCGGGCGCTCTCTCTCTGGGATGGTCATCCGGCGGCTGTGGCTCGGGGCTTGCCATATCACCAGTGTTTGTAATAACCCTCTGTTTATGAAACAGATGTGGGTCTTCTTAATATCCCAACCGAAGGTGCCTTGGCTAGCTGGTTTTAATCGGTTGGTTGTTAATCGTATGGTTTGCTGGATGTGGTGGAGACTGGTTGCTAACTCTGCCACATTTATCTGGAAGTATGGCAATAGAAGTTAGTTACTGGTGAGGCGGCTAGCCACGCACCGACGACCATTGGGTGCAGAGTTGTGAATAGGTTGTAAGAGAATAGATGGCATGCAAGGGGTTAGTAAAGTTCTAATGTTGTTCTGGCCTGCTAAGGGAAGGCAGGCTGGATAGGAGTATATATATAAAAGGTTGGAGAGCGTTAGCAATGGAAAAATCAAGGATCTTCAAGAGGTATGAGAGAGAGGCTAGGTCGGACAAGAGTCGAGAAGCGCGGGGTATTTTAATGAGAGGGGAGGAGTTCAGGGGGGGCTATAGGGAAATTTGACCCTAAGGTCTCTGGGCGTGGGGATGGCATTAGGCTGCAGTTGATATTGGAGTTTGAAAAGGCAGTGAAAGTACGTTAGCCAAATGCTACCGGGGAGTGCAACTATGGGGTGGTATATGAGTCTGGAAAAGATATAATTATGTGGACTGTGGGGCTGGGGGGGAAGAAGGAGCTGAACTGTAGGTGTGTGCCTGACTGTGGGTAAAGTGGGGAAAAACATGGTGTATTATTCTTCGTCAGTACTAGGGGTTATGGATACTATTAGTTGGCACAAGCTTTCGCACGTCTAGTTGTCCCTGGGAACTGCGTTTTCTATGAAATATATACCAAGAAAAGCGGCAGTTTGTAGGGGTACTTCGTTTTTGTTTTGAGGTACTTATGACAGATACTGGTACTAAGGTTATCTATACAATCTCTGGTTGGGGTAAGAGGTGTAGGACACGAAGCAAATTGGCGTAGTGTGGACTGTGGATACGAAGGAGGTGATTGGAAGACGTATAACAATTGTAGAGAAGTAACTGGAAAAAGGTGAACACAATGGCGGATAAAGATACTTAACCTAAGGATTGAATACATAGATTTTATGGGCGATGATTCTTCAGAAACTTAGTCTGGCAAGACAAGATATGTTAGGGAATGTTAACATGTGTACATAAACTAAGGATTGAATACATAGATGAACGAGTCCTAATAAGGTGATGAAAACTGGTTGATCTGCACTTGGCACAATACGACATTAGGACAGTGCCGCTATGTCGTATCAATACTGGTGGCAGTTAATATTATAGAGACACTAACATTAATACTTAAACTAAGGATTAAATACATAGATTTATGGGGGCGATGGGTCTTCAGAAACTTAGTCTGGCAAGACAAGATAGGTTAGGGAATGTTAATATTAATACGTAACCTAAGGATTGAATACATCGATGAACGACGACATTATAGTCGTCGTCCTAATAAGGTGATGAAACCTGGTTGATCTGCACTTGGCACAATACGACACAGGGACAGTGCCGCTATGTCGTATCAATACTGGTGGCAGTTAATATTATAGAGACACTTAGTTACTAGAGGAACAATGCAAGGGGCGACTGAGCACGGGTTACATATATCTATACTCGTCATGGAAATTGATATACGAGGTCTAGGGACAGGCGTGGGTGTTTTAACTTCTAAGATATATAACATCTACTTCTCGGATGTAAGAACATACATAGATATATGGCTGTCTGCTTTGTTGGCATTGGCTCAACCTGGGGACAGGGCATGGGTGTTTTTAATATGAATGTATATTCCAGTTCATCATCATTGTAGTTAGAAGTGTAGGACACGAGGGGGTAGTGTACGTGAGGTGTGGAAAAATGGTCAGTTTAGAAGGGGTAGGTAGGTGCGGCCTGGAGCTGCTTAGCCCTGCGGGCTTGGGCCTGTCTGAATTGGCTGGCTCGGTCAGCTGGTCCTTTCGTTCTGTGGACCTTTCTTTCGGGTGTTTCTGTGTGGTGTTCGTTCGTGGCTTCTGTGGTGGGCTTCTCGTTCTGGGGCATTTTACTATCGAAAAATGTACAAATGTTTCTTGAAGTGGGATCTTGGGGGTGTTTTGCTAAGCTTTAAGGGAGGGAGGTAAGAAAAATCATCCATATACCCCCCCCCCCCCCCCCTCCACCAGGGGGAGTTATTAGGACAACTTGAAAGATGGTTCAGCCATTTTGATAACCCACAACGTGTGTTATAATAGGACTTCTTATTTGTGTTGGTTACCAAAGTTATTATCCCTCTCTCTCTCTCTCTCACTCTCTTGTATATATATATACATTTATATATATTATATATATATATTTATATTTTTTTTTTTTTTTTTTTTTTTTTTTCTATATTCCAACTACTCCCTCTGGGCATAGGCTGAGAGCCTGTACATTCCACCGCTCAACACGGTGAAGCCCGTGAGGTCTTGTTCCAGTCTGGGGAGTGAGACATGCGAAGCAACCATCATGGCTCGAAACAGCTCCATCTCTGAAGCGGCCGGTTGCCTCGCCCAGGCGCTTCACCGTCTCACCCTCCAGACTCAGACCCTCACTCTCAGAACGCCACCTATTGAGCAGTGAACTCACTAGGCATTGTCCCCCTGTAACATATTTTGAATATGGGAATATTCATACAGTGTTATTTAATCAGGGAACAATGAGGGTATTTTTTTGGCATTTCGGTGGGCTTTGTGGTAATGCACTGATACTAGGTACAGCACAAATTCAATCCCAATAATATCTTCCCATTGACATATCGGGATTTGAACCCGGGTCCATTGGATTACCAATCCAGTGGCATGACCACTCCACCACACCACCTCCCCTTATATATATATATATATATATATATATATAGATATATATATATATATATATAATTATATAATATATATATATATATATATATATATATATATATATATATATATATATATATATATGTATATATATATATATATATATATATAATATATATTTATATATATATATAATCTATACAGTATATCTAGCTATATGTATGTCTGTCTGTCTATAATGTAGAGTTTATGAATGAGACAGAGACACACAGAGAGAAAGTAAAGAAAGCCTTATATTATATCAGAGTGAAAATATTAGGTGAGTGTGTGGTGACATCATTACTAGACCAGGAACCAAGGTGATGTAATATGATGAGGAGTTAGGCCACCAAATATGTTTAACCTTGAATATTTGCCTTGTACAATAATGCATTTCTTACTTTGGTCGGGGTTATCAGAAGATATTTTAGTTGTGTACACTCGGATACCATAGTCTCTTGCCCACTTATAAGAATCCATGTACCCTCTATGTTTTTCTTTGTGCAATTATAATTATCTGGATTGTTATTTGGATGGAACTTGCTTTTTAATAAATATTATATATAGTTTTGTAGTTGATTTATAGACAATTATATTGATAAATTGGTTTCCAGAGATATACTTCCATAATTAGAAATAGGTGAAGTCCATGAATCTGTATGAGTGGGCTAGAGACTATGGTATCCGAGTGTACTATCGTTAACCCCTTCAGCACGATGACGTCTTTGTTAACTTTTTTTATGGCTAGAGTTAGACGATCTTGTGCAGTTTAAGAAGGACCTATGTTATTCAGAGGGTTTATTGAGGTCGCATTTACCCTTTCTAGTGCTATGAGTAGATCTTAAGCTATAAAAAATTGTCTAATGGTAACCAGAATAGGGTGAAAATTACGCCATGTTACTGAAGGGGTTGAAAAGGCTAAGCTATTTAGTTAAGTATTTTAAATAATTACATGGCAATTTTGGCTACCTACGGTACTTAACCCTCAACCATCGGCGCTCGACATATGTCGAGTTAAAGAAAACGTGCCCACATGCGGGCCTCGACATATGTCGAGTGCAATTTTGAGCACGTAATGTGCTATGAGAGAGAGAGCTGAGCGGTGCGAGGAGCATAGATTGCTTCCTGACCGCACGCCACCACCACCGTGGGTCGACTGAAATTTATTACACCCTCCTCCACCCTCTCTCACTCGCTACACAGGGAATTATGTAAGGAAATTACCTTATTTTAGGGTTTTTGCACTCGTGTTGCACGATCGTTGCAAGAGAACCAGTGGTCGTAGAAGGATGGTTCGGGTGTCATTGGAAAGCTCTGTTTATGCCCTTTCAGGAATAGATACTTGTATTACGCTCTGGGTCTTGTTTATGCATGAAAAAGAGCACGGAAACAACCCCATTTAGGGTAAAACCACCCGCTTGGCGGGTAGTAGAAGTTACCGACCCACCCACTCGTAATCTGTTAAAATATGGCTCTCATGAAAATAATATCACTCTGATAATATCCTTCTGTACCGCGATGTCTTTTAAGCTTTATTCTGGCTACTGTTATACGATTTTATTCATATTAAAAAGGACCTCCAGCAACTAAAAGGCTGCGAACTGTCTCACTTTACGCCTTTTGCTACCACAGAGCCTTCTTAAACTGCTTACAATCGTCTAAAAATAGCTAAAACAAAATTAACAAGATGTCGCCGGTACAGAAGGGGTTAAAAGAGCAAGGTAGTGTGTGTGAGAGGAAACCCGGTGACACACAAGCGATTTTTCCGGCAATCTTTACGGGCAACTGTTGTCTGACAGCTTCAAAATTCAAGTTCCGGAAGAATTAAACTAGCTAGTGTAATCTACCTTCGACCTAGTTTCTGATTCCAATGCGAAAGCGCCTCACAAGAGTACGAGAAAAACTTGCTCATCGAAAATTGCCGGAAAAAGCGCTCGTGTGACACCACCTGAAGAAGCTGATGACGACATGCAAAAGATAATTTCCCTGAGAAATATATTATGATATTGTTACCCAGCTTGTTAGTGTATAAGATGAAAGTATAAATAAATAAGAGTAGTGACCAGAAGTGGTAGGGGGGGGCAGGTTCCTAATATTTCTAGTGTGGGTTCGAGTTCTTATCAGTCTGGTCGAGTTTGGGAAGCTGAATCTGTATGAGTTGACGTTAGTCCAAGGACAATAAAACTGCCTATGCCCTACCACTATCCCTCTTCTCTTCTTTCAATAAGGATTGTTCAACCACCTTGCTACATACGTCCAAAAGACAGGAAACAAATAGGGTTAAATTGATAGATTGAAAAAGTATGAGTGAACTTAATTGTAATATAGCTTATTAATTATAATATTGAGTTTGTCCAGAACACTATATAATACTGTACAAACGAAATGTTTATGTTTTTGAATGAAAAAAGAACCATAGAATAATTTTTAAATGTTTGATTATGAGAGTGAAGTAAAACTAACAAATTAACGTTAATTGGCCGATAAATGGGACATGTACCCTTTACTATGCTGAACAAATGGGAAAAGGTCAAATAATGTTATGACTCGTGAACAAAAAATGTAAGTTGATTAACGAGAAGAATTTAAAGAGTATTAATCTTGAAATAGTTTCATGATCGAAGTGAGAGGCAGTAGAAAAGCAACTAAACGATTTTGAGCGATGATGAGAAATAGATATCCTGGGCAAATAATTGATAACGAGTGTAAGAACTGGACACATACTTTAGTTATTGAGTTGCTAGAATAAGTGAAATGTTGGAACAATATTTAGAAGCAAGATTAGATGTTGAAAACAAAAGTTACTGTATGAACAATTTCTTCCTTCACTCTCCATCCCATTGTCTACGTGGTTGTACATTCTGAATAAAATGGAAGGATATACTGTAGATGAAACAAATTAAGGGCTGATTTTTAACGACGCCAGCAAGCTTTGAAAGCTGAGAGAGAGAGATATGTTACAAATAAAATAAGTTACAAAATTAGACACGTAAGAGAGACATTGCTTTAATTCGATTTATAACCCTTTGTATTCTTATTATTTACATCTGTTCAATGGATGACACGCAGCAGAACCATATCATCAAGATATAGAGCCTCTATGTCTTGCATGTCATATTCAAAGATTTCCAAATACTAGTGCGGACAAGTCGAACAAGAAACTAGCTAGTAGGGCCATTTGCTTGGAATCCGTGACCATTTTGTTCCTACCTTTTTCTCTCGATGGATTTGACAACCTGAACCATTTTAAAGGAAAATTAGCTCCTATGCCCCTCTGAAAAATAACGGCTAACTCTGCTAGAGCCCAATATTCAAAATGGCCACCAACGCCATCTTGAAAAACATGAAATGTAATATCTCTGGCATCAGATGAGCTACAAGGACGAATGAGGTGTCCTTTTTCATTAATTCTGGCATTACAAATCCACTGGAATGGTTATTGTATTGTATTGTATTGTATATTGTATTGTTATTGTATTGTATTTACTAATTGTACATACTAATCTGCCACTTCACTGTCACTACATGATTCACTGTATGAGCCACTATCAGAATCACTGTCCTCACTTTCGCTGCTATCATCACTGTTGTTCTCTGCCTGCGGATTTGTAGGTAGTGGTATGGATGGGGGAAGTGGGGGCTGGGTTGAACGGACAGGCAGACATAGGCCATTTACAAGATGCCATCCATGGCCGATCGGTGAGGGGTGAGTTTGGAGTTGGTAATGCTTTTGCAAATATGCAAGATAGTTTGCACGCTCCAAGTATGGACGGAGACTGTCCAAGTCAGGCACAAGTCGGATAGTGCTTTTTTCTTCTGAGCTCTCCACTTCGCTGCCCTCGCATCTCCCAGGGTCTTGCTTTTGGTATCACCATAGACATATCGAATGACAAACTGCTCCAAATCACTGATGACCTGTTCTGTGACTAGGAGCTATGTACCACATGCTGCTAGCAGGTCGTGTGCCTCTTTAGACTTCTCCAGACGATCTGCGATGAGCTTCTTGCTTGCTCCATAGAAGCCAGAGTTGTGGTCACACCCAGTGAGGACATGAAGTGGTATGATGGATGCAGCTATTGCCTCACTGCACAAACATCGGGCATCGATAAGCTGACGTTTGCGTTTCACACACAGGATTCCTGTTGTCTTCTGAGCAACATATGCCGCTTGCAAGTAGTTGTCTGTGTCCTCTGTGTCAAGAACGACAGCTGCTGTGTAGCTGTCTGACCGGAGCACACTATATATGGTGAGCATTGCCGTATCTGCCTCTGCATGGGAGCATGTGAGCTCTGGCACAAGCTTGCCTGTGGTGAGATTCTTTGCAGTGCTGCCAACTACACAGTAGATGATCTTGGTGCTAGTTGTTGCTGCTGTTCTCTGGAATTCCGTTTGAAGAAATGCCTGAAGGCGGATTTTGTTCTCAGGTTTACCCAGGAGAGCATGGAAAACTTTACTAGAAGGAAATTTATCTTCTGTCTTCATGAAGGCATTGCCGATTGGCATTTTTTTTTGGCGCAGTATTCTCTCACTGTCCTTGATCGTGTAATTCTTATCATATGAATCATTGACGCAAATGATGCGCTCAGCATGCTTTTGTCTGGTTAGAACGAAGTGCACCAACTTCTCTGCATAATCTCCTCAGGTATACTTGGTACCGTCTCCCTTCTCTCTGTCTTCAATGGTAGGAGTTGTTAGACGCCAGATGAGGCCCATATCAATAATAGACGTGTATACATCATGCTCTGGAATGACAGTCATAGTTAGTTTTTGTTGAAGCTTGCTTTTCTGTGCCTTACGGATGGTTACATTGACGTTGAAGATGGAAAGGCACTCGGCTGTAACATGATGCTGCAGGATTTCTTGAAGTTTGAGGGCACCACTCGTTTCAACCAGTCCGAGAACAGAGGCCAAGGCATTACACTCCATTTCTTCAGTCTTTCCCTTCAGGTTCTCACCATCTGCTTTCTTCAATTCCTGAGTTGAAAAGTTCAAACGCTTGCTACGGAGAACTCTGTCGTTGAGAGACTTGGTCTTGGAATAGACTCTCTCATTCAAGAACTGCTTCAGTTTGCTTGTGCCATCCTCCTTTGCCGATTTCAAGTCGGCAGCGAGAGCGTCTGAGGCTGGGATTCCTGACTGTAGGGATCAAAGTGTCTTGTTTGTATGGTCAAATGGATCACACTTGAATTCAGTGAGACATGCGCTTATATCCTGTACAGCTTGTTCATCCTTCTTCATTTTACTCGACGAGCAATCAGCATGCTTCCCTTTTCCTTGTTTCTTGCGATTAGCATGGCGATGGACCTTTGTTCTCACCCGATTGATGTTATTCACATTCCGAGTGTTTGAAAGGAGCTGCTTTTCATTGTTCAGAATGGACAACCAACCAGACTTCAGCTTAGAGCCCTTATTCATTGTTGACTCTATCCATATGTCAAGGGCGACACACGAATATGGTTTTCCTGTCATTGACTGTGCAAACATACCACTCTCCATGAATGCAGCCTGATCGACAGGAAGGGTATCAAGCACTGCGGTGAAATCGGGGAGATGCCGACCATACTTGTCATTATCATAGATTTGCATCAAAGGAAGCATGAGCTTGAGTGAGGACTTGAACTCAGTCCAGTTGCTTGTTCTGATTGCATGGATATTTTGAGTTAGAACCTCAACCATTTCCATGAATGACATCCAGTATTCTGCTTGTGGGGCACCCTCAAAGTCCTTGAAGAGAGCATCAACGAGGTCCTTCAGCTCAGCATTTCTCTCTAGCTCTGCATGTTCATCTACAAGTTCCTGTGCATCAATCGGATGTCGAAGCTTGGCAAGGGATGCCTTTACTTCTTCAGATAGAGAGGAATCTTCCAAACGTTTGTCTATGACATGGTGGACCAGAGTCTCGTAGAATAGTCGCAAGCAGCGAACCCCACGCTTAACATGTTTTCCACGAAGGGCCTGATCAACAGACTCGTCTGCTATAACACCAGCTGCCACCAACACATCTGAGATGCCAGATCCCTTAAACCTCTTGTATATAGTGTAGATGAACGACATTTGGATGTGGAAGGGTGCCATGAATGGTAAGATTTTGCTGAACAGCTCAGCATTCTCACTTTTCAACTCTAGCATGAGCACGAAGACAGGATGATCACCAACAATTATTGCAAAAGGCATCTTTTTTTCTTCGATTGATTTTGCAAGCTTACACATCACATCATTGAGAATTGTCTTACTGGGTGGGTTGGGATAGGTCATGTGGTATATTGCTCGACTCTTCTCATCTGCATTTGACATGCTGGCGTGAAACCCTGAAAACCCAGGCACAGTCTGTTCTTCTGGCTTAGGTCTCGTTCGGTCATCTTGCGCCCTGGCCAATGCATGGATCACACCACGAATTCTTTGCACCGATGTGTCAGGAGGAGGAGTACTTTGATCAGCTGATGGCTTCCTGAGAGGTGGTTCCCCACGCTTTGCTGTCTTGTATGGGTTGACATTTTGCATTTCACTTCCGAGCTCTTTGAGAGTTGTCGAGAGGTTTGATGCAAAGTTGTCACCGGGAACTGGTCTATCCTCGTGATTCTCGGAAGGAAGGTCTGTATCAAATGATTCTGGCTGCACAAACATGATATTAGTGCGGTGTGACTGGCCAGCACCGGTCAGTGTGTCGCTCTTGAAGTCATCGTTGTCGACTATAGCGATAGCAGGCTTACCCTCAGCTAGTTAGAAGGGGCAATCAGATGAGCACTTGAGGTCATTGACCACCCAAAAATCTCGCAGCATAAGTACGTTATTGTAACTGATTCCTAGTCCATCTTTGTGCATTATGTCGACTATCTCCCTACTCTTGGTCAGTCCATGTAGCAAGACAGAGAGATTTATCTCAAATGCAGTGCGTTTTCCAGTGATGTAGCTTGTGAGGATAGATGCAATCGATCGGACGGATGGACTGTCATCAATTGCAGACTTATTTGAGTGTTTCAGCCATGTGAGCAGCTTCAGCAGGAGCTCACTGAGGTCTTCTTCTCTCTCCAACTCGTGTATATATGGGAGCCAGGGAATAGTATTTGTCCTGATGACTTGCTCTTTGAGTTGTGCCGCAACATTCATCACCAACTGATCATTGCTGACACCCAATGAAGATATTGCCACCTCGATGTATGTACCTGCTGCTGTTGCATCATATACCAGTTCACTCACATTCTTTTGAATGCGTTCATGAAATCTGATGTCTTCCCCAAATTCATTGACGAGAATTTCATTTAAGTAGCTGGATTTTAATACTGAGTTATGTCCGTGATTTGCGATAATGCGCTTATAGTCCTGCAGCAGGCCTTG
This sequence comes from Paralithodes platypus, assembly GCA_032716605.1. Classification (NCBI taxonomy): domain Eukaryota; kingdom Metazoa; phylum Arthropoda; class Malacostraca; order Decapoda; family Lithodidae; genus Paralithodes; species Paralithodes platypus. Next base: position 4,361,323 of record CM064551.1, read on the forward strand.
CAGTGTGCGAATTTCATGGTCTTTGAAGATGACTTGACGAATATGATGAAAGAAGAGAGCTTGGGCCTCTCGGAGGTTTACACGCTGCAGATGTTGAGTGCTTTCATCTGAAAGGGGCTTGTGGTCGCTTACATATTTGCGCCAGCACGCACGATGGTAGCGGATTTCCAACCCAAATGCTGTTTGACTATCTGGGATGGATGCAATCAGAGTGTCAAGTCTCAATCTCATGACTTCATCTTCCAGACAGACAGTATGTAACTTGAATTTAGTCCAGGCATCTACTATTGATAGGAGTAAAATCTGCTTGTCACGATCACTACTCTTGTATGCCCCTTTCATGCACCACACGCATAGAGTCTTATCGTGAAGGACACCCATACTGGAGCGGAGCCTTTTAGGTGCACTGGCCTCTGGGGAAGGGTCTTGTTGATCTGATGCTTCATCTCTTTCAAGACGTTCCTCGGATTTGTGTTTGCGTTTTTCGGCTTGAGAGAGCTTGCGCTTGCTGGATAATGATGCGTAACAAGTGCTATGCATGTGGTGACCCTTTGGTCCCTTCTCCCAATCCACATTTTCATGTATATGTTGAAACTTATCAAGTTCTTTCCATTGTAAAGACTTTTCCCGAATGGATTCCCACTTCTCAGGTGTAATGTTTTCCAAACGATCATCTGCGGTACATCGCTTACCACAGAGTAAAATGCACTCGTATTCATTTTATGTCTTGTCTGGTAACTCTTCAGTCTCTCTTCTATTATCCATTATTTCGGTCACTTCACAAGTCGGAGATTTTCATCAGATGGGCATGCGATCCATCTGAAACAGTAAAAAAGTAATATTAGATATACACCGCAGGCAGAGAATAACAGTGATGATAGCAGCGAAAGTGAGGACAGTGATTCTAATAGTGGCTCATACAGTGAATCATGTAGTGACAGTGAAGTGGCAGATTAGTATGTACAATTAGCATAATTCAATACAATATCAATACAATATACAATACAATACAATACAATACAATAACCATTCCAGTGGATTTGTAATGCCAGAATTAGTGAAAAAGGACACCTCATTCGTCCTTGTAGCTCATCTGATGCCAGAGATATTACATTTCATGTTTTTCAAGATGGCGTTGGCAGCCATTTTGAATATTGGGCTCTAGCAGAGTTAGCCGTAATTTTTCAGAGGGGCATAGGAGCTAATTTTCCTTTAAAATGGTTCAGGTTGTCAAATCCATCGAGAGAAAAAGGTAGGAACAAAATGGTCACGGATTCCAATCAAATGACCCTACTAAGCCGAACTATATTTACACATAAAAGTTTAAATAAATAAGAATTCCATATTTTGGAATAGCATACTAAATTGTACCTTCAAAGGATAATGGATGTATATTAAAGTATCATCTCCCTCTAGTTCATGTCCTACAGTAGGGTTTAGAACCCTGGATACACCAAGGCATTACCACTGTTCTACCATGGATTTGAACAATCCGATACAACAAATATATATTAACATTAACTTGATCCAACGTTATAGGTGGAAACTACAATTTAACCTCTTTTACTGAGCACACCGTGAAACTATAAAATGCTTAAATGTTCTTAAAGGGGGGTCACCGGTTTGTTTTTTTATCTTTCTCTCCTTTTTTCTCTTTCCCTGGATTGTATCCATTCAGCCAACTTTTTAAAGACATTTTTCCCCATCCAGGTGTCGATTTCTTCCTGGCGAGCGACAGCGAGCCAGCATTGTATGGAGAAATCCGGCTTCGCCGGAGATATTTTTCTATCGAAAAATGTACAAATTTAGCTTGCTGTCAAAATAAATATATATATATGCTGGCTCGCTACCGCTTGCCAGGAAAATATTGACACCTGGATGGGGGTAAACGTCTTAAAACAATAGGCTGAATAGGGTCGAATGGATACAAGCCAAAGGGAGAGGGAGAAAAAGAGAAAAAGAGCGAGGTGGACTCCCTTAAGCTCTATCACAGTCACTTACAGTAAGCGTTGATAGATTAAAATAATAGTGCCTACATACATAATAGCTCACATACGAAATAGGATAGCTATCAAATAATCAAAATGTGCTACCGTATAGCAAAATGTATGTATGTGACAAAGTAAGTAGTGGATCCTGCGAGATAGAGCCAACAGCAGCAGCAGCACTTACTGTAATAACGTACTGCCAGTCAGGGATCACAACCAGGGAGAGAGAGAGAGGGAGAGAGTGAGTGTGTGTGTGTGTGTGAGAGAGACTGAATGAGAGAGAGAGGGAGATTTTCAAAGCTAAGCATACTGTATGTGGTGGGGCTACTACTAGCCTGGTGGCTTAACCCGGGAACTGCGGGAAGACTCTTAACCCTCTCCGACATATGACGCAATTTTGAGCCTATTGGGGATACTTTAAAGCCTTTGTTACCATCAGGGGTATTTAGAAACCTTTAGTTTAGTTACTTCAACCTCTGCAGTTGTCTTTGAGTTAGCTGTGGGCAGAACACTAATTTTGGAGAGGTAATTATAAGAGTGAGAGAACTCTATTTCTTATTGCTAATCTGGCAACCTCTGCGTCATATGAGTCTGAAGGGGTTAAGAGTCAGGGGGAAAAAAATCAATTTAAAACACCGAAAAAAGAAAAAAAAGTGTTTATTTTTTCATTTTTTTATTTTTTGTTTGCCCCTGGGCCATGCCAAATATCACTCCTCTACCTCCCCTCCTTCCCCACTTTCCTCCCCTCCTTCAGTTATCACCTATTTTGTCTGTTATTCCCTTATTCTGTGGTATATTTTCGTGCTAACATTAGCGATTTGCAAGCAGGGCATTGTCATCACTGTTAGCAAGCGAGTGCAAGAGAGAGAGAGAGAGTATCGATCGACAGTGTCTCTCCAGACTTGGGGAAAAGTGGCGGGAAAGGAGGTTGCCTCAGCCATACATTATGTAACTCCCGGCCTGTATCGCCGATTTTGACCATCCAAACGCTGTTTCCACTTGTTTTATTGTTGTAACAGGTTAATACCTTTATAATCAACCTATAATAGGCGCATATGGACAAGTATTAATGCTATTTATGGTATAATAAATATTTTAGTGATGGAAACAGCTCAAATACATGCGCACAGGCAGAGGTGTCTCATTCGAGTACCTGCCTGACCTTTGCTGAGTGAGGACCTGTCCCTAGTGACTCCCAGTGAATATCTTTGCCCATAGTGTGGTGATAGTATTAACGCTTTCTTAAAATGGCTGGTGTTGACGAGATTGCTACCTCCTCTCATATTCTCCAGCTTTGTCTTGCTTTGCAAGAAAGGATGGAAAATGTGGAGAGAGAGGTGCAGTCTCTCAAAGACGAGAATTTGGCCTTAAAGCTGACTTTGGCTGACAAGAAAAGTGAGGATAGTGCAACTGCTGTTAGGGATCGTGATGCTCCCTGGACAGTTGTTCCAACAAGTGCAACAACCTGCAAATTTCTACGGCGGCCAGTTGCCCTCAGCAACAAGTTCATCACCTTGGATGACGAATGTGATGGTGAGGCTGCGAGTGCTTCCTTCGGCGAGGAAACCAGGAGAAAGGTAAGTAAGTTGCCTCCAACAGGGAATGGTGTGACTGCTGCCCCCCAGGAGTACCTTCAACTGCTGCCCCAGGAGTTCCTGCCGCTGCCGCAGCTGCTACCAAGTCATCGACAAGGAGAGGCAAGTCCTTCTCAATTGTTGGAGACTCCATGGTCAGACACTTAGCTAGGTCCACCTGTACTGATATTAGGAAGCTTGTCTGTCTGCCTGGTGCCGGGGTTGGGAAGGTGTTAGAGGACATTGATTACATCATGAAAGATATTGGAGATAGCCCCATTATCTGTCTCAGTACAGGGAGCAATGATGTTGGTAAAGGTAGGACGGAAGTACTGCTTCGGCAGTACAGGGAGGTGTTAGATAAAGTTAGGAGGAAGGGAGGCATACCTGTAGTACACAGTATCTTGCCACGGAGAGGGGTCAGCAAGGAATGGTCATCTAGGGCAATTGGTATCAATTGTCGGCTGGAAAAATACTGTAATGCAAATGCAATACCATTCCTTGATAACTGGACCCGTTTCTATGGTAAAAATCAGTTGTACGCACAGGACGGGGTTCATCTTTCTCGGCTAGCGGTGGCAAATTTAGCTAGGTCAATAGATAGGATTGTCGCGGGGTTTCGCTGAAAATAAAGCCTGAGAATATGAGTAAGAATAATTGTCTAGATAGGGTAAATTGCCGTACTGGTACATCAGATAGGAATAGAAAATATCAGTCACAGGATTTTAATTGTACTGCTAGTAGAAATATTAAAGGTGTAACAGAAGATGGGAATTCAGTTAGAAATAAAGGTAAATCCGATACCAGTAAAATAAATTCATTGCGATTATATTATACAAACTGTAGGAGTTTATGTAACAAAATGGATGAACTTAGAGCACTTGTTAGCAACGAAAATATAGACATTATAGCACTGACTGAAACATGGATTAATACAGAATCAAGACATTTTTTAGCAGAATTCCATATACCAGGATATAGTTTGTTTAAACGCGACCGAACAAGTAGGAGGGGCGGCGGAATAGCAGTGTTTGTCAGGAGTTCTTTAAAAAGCTGTATTAAATCAGGTATTAGACTAAATACTGATAACGAAAGTGTTTGGGTTGAGGTTAGCGAAGGTAGTGAGACCATAATTATTGGAGTTATTTATAGACCACCAAATATGAGTAGAAACGAAGGTACAGCTTTATGGCAGGAAGTGAAAATAGCATCAAGGTTTAGCAATGTGTGTATTATAGGGGATTTTAATTTTCCGAATATTGATTGGCAGCATCAAATCGGCGACTCAGATTCAGAAGAGTTTATTGAGGCGGTACAGGATAGTTTTTTATTTCAATTCATAGACTCGCCTACTAGAGGTAATAATATCCTCGATTTAGTTCTCAGTAATAATGAACAAATGATAAATAATGTAGAGATAGGAGACCAACTAGGAAATAGTGATCATAAATCAATTTATTTTAACATACAATGGACAGGAAAGGCTAAAGAGAATACGACACTTATCCCAGATTTCAGAAAAGCCAATTATGGTGGATTAAGACGAGCCTTAAGAGTCGATCCTATGGTTAAACTATTAAGTGGACCCAGGTGCGCTAATGAACATACTCTCTCTCAGATACCTGTCTTAACTCAGGATAATTTGACAGCTACATATAATAATTTTATTTCTTCACTCTACAATGCGCAAAATAAATATATCCCCAAAAGAAAATTTAGATCAACACAGAACCAACCCAAAATGGATGAATAATAGACTATTAGACCTTCTAGGAAAAAAGAGAGGAATATATCGAAAAATAAAGAAAGGCGAAATTCACCTACTTGCTTACTATCATAATCTATCAAGAGAGGTTAAAAATGTATAAGGACAGACAAAAGAAATTATGAAATCAGGATAGCCAATGACTCAAAAAATAACCCTAAGGCTTTTTACCAGCTATATAAATCTAAAGTTAGAGATAAAATAGGCCCCCTTAAAACTTCGATAGGAGAAATGACAGAACATGATTTAGAAATGTGCAGTACATTAAATAGTCAGTTTCTATCCGTTTTCACTAATGAAAATTTGGCACAGATTCCAGAAGTCCGTAAGGTATATAGAGATAGTATAGAAAATAGGTTAAGTACGGTTACTATAAGTAGAAATGATGTGCTTAAGGAAATTGACAGACTGAAACCTCAGAAATCGCCTGGTCCCGATGAGGTATATGCCAGAGTATTAAAAGAATGCAGAGATGAGTTAAGTTACCCATTAACATTTCTTTTTAACAATTCATTAGAAACAGGTATAGTTCCAGAAGCTTGGAAGCTTGCAAATGTAGTTCCGATTTTCAAAAAAGGTGATAAATCAATAGCATCCAATTACCGTCCCATTAGTCTCACTTCAATCATAGGAAAGCTACTAGAGTCAATTATTGCTAGGAAAATGAGAAACCACTTAGAAACATTTAACTTAATCAATTCTTCTCAGCATGGATTCACACAGGGACGTTCTTGCCTTACTAATTTGCTTAGTTTTTTCTCAGAGGTATATGAAGCAGTAGATAATGACAAGGCATACGATATTATATATTTAGATTTCAGTAAAGCTTTCGACAGAGTCCCTCATGAGAGATTGATGAGAAAGGTTGAGGCACATGGAATAGGTGGGGCGCTGTTGGGATGGATTAGGTCATGGCTAATTGGTAGGAAACAGAGAGTCAGCATAAATAGTACCAAGTCAGAGTTGGGAGCAGTCAAAAGTGGTGTCCCCCAGGGATCGGTATTAGGTCCACTGTTGTTTCTTATATACATAAATGACCTAGATTTAGGTATAACTAGTAGGATAAGTAAATTCGCAGACGATACTAAAATAGGGAGATCAATTGATTCAGATAGCGATATAGAGTGCCTCCAAAGGGATCTAGATACCTTACATGAATGGTCAGTAAATTGGCAGATGAAGTTTAACATTGACAAATGCAAGGTATTAAAGATAGGGAAGATGCAAACAAATGTTAAATATAAACTAGCTAATTTAGAATTAGAAAATTCAGATTGCGAGAAAGATCTAGGTGTGTTTGTTAGCAATGATTTGAAGCCTAGAAAACAGTGTATAAGCATTCGTAATAAGGCAAACAGGATTATCGGGTTCATCTCTAGGAGTGTGAGTAACAGAACTGCTGATGTTATCTTAAAACTTTACTTGTCATTAGTGAGACCCCATATGGATTATGCTGTCCAATTTTGGTGTCCTTATTACAGAATGGACATAGATTCATTGGAGAGAGTACAGCGTAGAATGACAAAAATGATCCATAATATTAGAAATCTTTCGTATGAAGAAAGGTTGAAGAAATTAGGTTTACATTCGTTAGAGAGACACAGAGTTAGAGGGGATATGATAGAGGTGTTCAAGTGGGTTAGTGGGATTAACAAAGGGGACATGACAAATGTACTAAAGCTCAGTGATAGCGAAAGAACTCGTACCAATGGTTTCAAATTAGATAAATTTCGTTTCAGAAAAGATATAGGCAAATATTGGTTTGGTAACAGAGTTGTAGATGGGTGGAATGGACTACCAAGTGCTATAGTGGGATCTAAAACTGTAGGGAGCTTTAAGATAAAAATTGGATAAGCATATGGACGAGAAGGGTTGGGTGTGAAGGGGGATCAGCCGGGTTGGGCCAATCAGCGCTCTGCAGACCCCCATAATCCTGCGTTAATCTCTAACCGTTTTGGTAAGATGATCCTCAGGGTATTAGAGTGTGAAGCCTATAATTGGGCTTTGTAATTGAATTGGGGTTGTGTGGGACAGGGATCTGCCTTGCTTAGGCCAATCGGCTTTCTGCAGACTCTCATTTTCTTATGTTCTTATGTTCTTATACCCCCCATGCGCAGCCGAGAGGTTAAGGGAAGGTTTTTAGTTTTTTCGGTAGGAAAATGTTCCGGCCGAAGGCCGATTCCTCTTAAATTACAGGCTCGCTATCGCTCGCCAGGAAAACATCGACACCTAAATGGAACGAAATGTCTTAAAATTGAAGAAAGAGAGAGAGAGTGAGTGAGTGATAGGTGCTGCAGTGTAAAGGGTAGGGAGTTTCTGAGGCAGGATAGCATACTGTAGGTTCCCATGCAATACTTTGTTTTTTGCCGCCCTTGTGGCAGATTATATAATACTGTACTGAACAATGCCAACATTTATTTCCTAGAACCCGCGCCAGCAACATAAACACCGGTTTATATATTGTGATGCACTTCCATATCACTATTTTTAAAATAGAAATGTAAAAACAGTCATACGCTTTTGTTCAAATTAAAAACTGCGCGAACTTTCAGGGGAGATGGGCCGTTTTTCTGGTCCCCTTGCTCCCTCATACTTATCCCCATTAGTTTCGAGATTTTCATACGTTTCGCCCCATTTTGTTGTCAATATTAAGACCTTTCGTGCAATTTAGGTGTCGATTTGTTTTCCTGGCGAGCAATAGCGAGCCTCTAATTTTAGAAGGAACCGGCCTTTGACCTGGAAATGTTTCCACCGAACAATGTACAAATTAATCTAAAAGGGGGATCTAATGGATGTTTTTTTTAAGTTTGCTGAAGGTCTAGGGAGAAAACTAGAAAAAGTAATGAATACATGAAAAAATCGACCAAAAAGTGAACCATTCCCCCTTAGCAATGGAGAGTGAAATAAATGAAAGTGTATGTATGTATGTATTTAATATATTTGGTTTGTACTGGTATCGCATCACTCATAACATATTGCCATTGTTATAATATTTGCTCTGTATAGTTATTATAAATAAAAGTGTACCAATTTTGTATTAGCGTTTGATATTGGAGTGATTATTGTGCTTGATTTTATTCAAATTATGTTTCAACTCCTGAGCCAGATTAATCAATAGCCTTCAAGGGGGAAGAGTATTTATTAGTCTATATATTGATTTAATATACAGTATATATTAATATTTAATATAACATTAAATAAATCGACACCTAAATGGCACGAAAGGTTTAATATTGACAAAGACATGGGCTGAAAGGTATTTATTCTCAAAACTAATGGGCCGAACTTCTTAACATCTGAGAACTAATGAGGCTAAACATGAGGGCGAAGGAGGGTCAGAATAAACAACCCTTCCCCCCTTAATGAGCTGTAATGTAGAGATATTATGAGTTCAACATAATGGTATTATAGTCACAACAGTTATTCATACATAACATGCCATAATTATATATATATATATATAATTCTATTATTGTATTAGTTTCCTCCTTATAACTCCATAAAGCTTAAATTATACATCTCCAAGATCCCCCTTCTAGATAAACTTGTACATTTTGCGCTATACTGTACTAGTGTCTTGCTATGCTACGGAGATTTTCACCTAAATTAATTAAGGGAATATTTGTCAAACCTCCTTGTCCCTCATGATTTTTTTAGATTTTAAGACGTTCGCCCTGATATGTTTGGTGATTTTAAGACATTTCGCCCAATTTCTGTCAAATTTAAGACCTTTCGTGCCAATTAGGTGTCGATTTTTTCCCCCCTAGAGAGTGATAGAGAACCTGTAATTTAGAAGAAGGCCGGGACATTTTTGTATATATATATATATATATATTTTTTTTTTTTTATTTTTTTTTTAAAGCTTGATGGGGTCTAAGAATAAAACTAAAAATCTCCCTTTAACCCTTACTGTACCGGTGACGTCTTTTTCATTTGGATTGAGCTACATCTAGACGATTTGATGAAGCTTAGGATGGATATATGGTAACTGAAAGGATTAATTGAGATAGTCTATAATCTTTTAATGGGTAGACGTCCTTCCCTATGCTGAATAAAGTCGTTTATTTGTTGCCAGACTATAATGAAAAGGACGTCACCTGTACTGAAAGGGTTAATGGTGTTCTATGGCAGATTGAACTAATTAAATTGATCTTCTCTTTACATAGCCCGATTATGTCTCTCTCTCTCTCTCTCTCTCTCTCTCTCTCTCTCTCTCTCTCTCTCTCTCTCTCTCTCTCTGTTCTATCCTTTCTTTCAACTTTCCCTTTCTATTGGAATGCCACATCTCTACTAGAATTAAGTGTGTGGTCGGTGAATCTATGTAAATCTCTCTCTCTCTCTCTCTCTCTCTCTCTCTCTCTCTCTCTCTCTCTCTCTCTCTCTCTCTCTCTCTCTGTTCTATCCTTTCTTTCAACTTTCCCTTTCTATTGGATATGCCATCTCTACTAGAATTAAGTGTGGTCCGTGAATCTATGTAAATCTCTCTCTCTCTCTCTCTCTCTCTCTCTCTCTCTCTC